>JAPPVO010000029.1:7483084-7732462 GCA_030407325.1 Camellia japonica
AAAAGAATCTCAATACAATTTTTGAAAATGCACCTCTCATGACACACCCTCATATTACTTGTCATTATTGTAGAAAGAAAAACTATTATATATCTTATTGTTCATTCAAAAAGAATATAAACATGGGAATTAAAAAGATTTGGATTATTAAGGGATCTAACAAAACTAACCAAGAAGGACCCAAGAAACTATGGGTACCAAAATCAACACTTGATTGTCATCTTGTAGGTTTGCTTTAAATCTAAAGCTAAAGAAGGGAAGTGGTACCTTGATAGTGGATGTTCCAGACACATGACCGAAGATAAATCATTCTTTACTAAACTATCATCGAAAGATGGAGGATTTGTTACTTTTGGAGACAACAAGAAAGGAAAAATCATCGGTATTGGTAGCATCGGTATTTCTCCTAACCCTTCTATTGAAAATGTTTTACTTGTTGATGGACTTAAGCATAACCTACTTAGTATTAGTCAATTATGTGATAAAGGTAATCGAGTTATTTTTGATAAATCACATTGCACAATTGAAAGCACAAATGATCATAAAGCTTTATTCGTTGGTAATCGCCATGATAATGTTTATGTTTTTCATCTTAATGATCTCTATGCTAGTGATGTTAAATGTTTATATGTTAATAATGAAAATAGTTGGTTATGGCATAGAAGACTTGGTCATGCTCATATGGATTTAATTGCTAAACTTTTGAGAAAGATTTGGTCATTGGACTTCCAAAAATTAAATTTGAAAAAGATCATCTTTGTAGTGCTTGTCAACAAGGAAAACAAACTAAAACATCATTTAAATCAAAATCTCATATTTCCACAACTAGACCTTTACAACTATTGCATATGGATTTATTTGGTCCCTCAAGGCATCTAGTCTAGGTGGTAAACATTATTGTCTTGTTATTGTTGATGATTATTCAAGATTTACATGGGTTATGTTTTAGCACACAAAGATGAAACATTTTCTTCTTTCACAAAACTCTGTCGTAGAATTCAAAATGAAAAAGGCTTTCTTATTACTAATATTTGAACCGACCATGGTAGAGAACTTGAAAATGAGAAATTTGAATTGTTTTGTGATGAGCATGGTATTGGACATAATTTTTCAGCACCTAGAACCCCTCAACAAAATGGTGTAGTAGAAAGGAAGAATAGAACTTTAGAAGAGATGAGTAGAACAATGCTTTGCGAAAATAATCTTCCTAAATATTTTTGGGCCGAAGCCGTTCACACCGCATGCTATATTTTAAATCGTGCATTAATTAGACCTATTCTCAAAAAGACTCCTTATGAACTTTAGCATGATAGAAAGCCCAACATTAGTCACTTGTATGTTTTGGTTGTAAATGTTTTGTGCATAATAATGGTAAGGATAACTTAGGTAAATTTGATTCAAAATCTTATGAAGCAATTTTTCTTAGCCATTCCTTAACTAGCAAAGCTTATCATGTTTTTAATAAAAGAACTCTTGTTGTGGAAGAATCTATACATGTGGCATTTGATGAAACTAACATCTCTGCTCAAAAGCAAATTGTTAGTGATAATATAGATTTGGAACCAAATGTGGAAGATTCAAGTATCTACAAAGAAGAGAACCAACCATGTAAGTTGAACAAAGAGATTGAACAACCTATTCTCCCACCTCAAGAAGAATGAGGAAACAATGATGATTTGCCAAGAGAATGGAAGTTTGTTCATAATCACCCTAAGGATTTAATCCTAGGTGACCCTACAAAAGGTATTGAAACTCGCTCTTCACTTAGAAACATTTGTAGTAACTTGGCTTTTCTCTCACAGATTGAGCCTAAAAACTTTCAAGAAGCCGAATTCGATGAACATTGGATGATAGCTATGCATGAAGAGCTTAACCAATTTGAGAGAAACAAAGTGTGGGAACTTGTGCCAAAACCTAAAGATCATACCATTATCGGTACCAAATGGATCTTTCGAAACAAGCTTGATGAATCCGGCACAATTATAAGAAACAAGGCTAGACTTGTTGCACAAGATACAATCAAGAAGAAGGTATTGATTTCGATGAAACCTTTGCTCCGGTTGCTAGATTAGAAGCCATTCGCATGTTACTTGCATTTGCATTTGCATGTTTAGAGATTTCAACTTTATCAATGGATGTAAAAAGGGCATTTCTAATGATTTATAAAAGGAAGTTTATGTAAACAACCCCTAGGTTTTGAAGATCATTCTTTTCCAAATCATGTTTTAAACTATCAATAACTTTATATGGTTTGAAACAAGCACCTCGTGCATGGTATGAACGATTAAGTAAATTTTTGATTGAAAATAATTTTTCTAAGGGACGATTGACACAACACTTTTTGTTAAAAGTAAAAATGATGATTTACTTATTGTGCAAATATATGTGGATGACATTATATTTGGTGCTACTAATGAAACCTTGTGTAAGGAATTTGCTAAGTGTATGCAAGGTGAGTTGAGATGAGCATGATGGGGGAGCTAAATTATTTCCTAGGCTTCAAATCAAACAATGTAAGGAAGGAAATTTTATAACCAAGCTAAGTACACAAAAGAACTACTCAAAAAGTTTGGTATGTATGACTCAAAAATAGCTGGAACACCTATGAGCACATTCATTAAGCTAGACAAGATGAAAAAGGTAAGTCCATTGATCAAACAAAATATCGAGGTATGATCGGCTCACTTCTTTATTTAATTGCAAGTAGACCCGATATTAGTTTAGTGTTTATATGTGTGCTAGATATCAATCAAATCCTAAGGAATCACATCTCAGTGCTGTTAAAAGAATTTTTAAATATCTTGTGGCACTCAAAATTTGGGACTGTTTTATCCTAGAGTGTTGCATTTGATTTAATTAGTTACTCGGATGCCGACTTTGCCGAATGCAAACTTGATAGAAAAAGCACCAGTGGCACTTGTCACTTTCTTGGTAACTCATTAGTATTTGGTTTAGAAAAATAAAATTCTGTTGCTTTATCAACGGCCGAAGCTGAATATATAGCTTTCGGAAGTTGTTGTGCCCAAAGACTTTGGATGAAACAACAATTGGAGGACTTTGATTTGCATTATGATCATATCCCTATTAAATGTGATAATACTAGTGCCATAAATTTAAGCAAAAAAATTCAGTTCAACACTCACGAACAACACATATTGAAATTCAACATCATTTTTTAAGAGATCATGTTCAAAAAGGGGATATTGTACTTGAAATTGCAAACACCGACAAGCAATTGGCGGATATTTTCACAAAACCCCTAAGCGAGGATCGTTTCAATTTTTTTCGTGGCGAGCTTGGAATGTCGATTTCTACTTAAAAAGTTTTGTTATGACTGTGAAACTTGAATTTTTGTTAAAATGATATATGTGTATTGCTGCATTGATATGTAAACATTTATATCAGTTGAATGTTCTCAAGTCGTTCATACATTTATTCTCCTTAACAGTTTGTTATTCTCAACTGTGTAATTTTTTTTTTTTTTTGGTTCTGCATCTTAAGGTAAAATTAACTTTGCATACATTGATTTTTTTTAAACCCTCATAGTATTTTTTTTGCATTACCATTTCAGCAACACCAACATCCCATAGTTTAATTTCTGCTGGTATTATTTTATTTTAATTTTTTTTATTTTGCTATTAGGCTTAATTTCTTTTATTTTATTTTTTTCTCATTATTATATTTGTTTGGGCTTAATTTTCTAATTTTTTTGCTTTTTAATTTCATTTTTCAGTACTTAAACATAAAAAAAAAAAAAAATCAAAATACAAATATTTACATAAAAAAAAATACCCTTCATGTTTTTACGGCCACACACCGATCAAAATAAACATTTAAAAAAAAAAAAAAAACCTTCATTTTTTTCTGGCCATACGCCGATCTTACTTACTCGCCTCTTCCATCGTTTTTTTTTTTTTTTTTTTTTTATCACCTTGGGCGACCCTTGACGCCCCTGCCCCTGTCATTTCGTCGAGAGCGACAACTCCCCGCTGACTATCAAAGGCTAAGAACGACGTTGCTCCAAATCGGGCTATGGAGGTGGTCTTCCGTTTAAGCTCTTTATTTTCAGCCTTCAGTGCGCCGCCTATTTATGCTCACACATCCTTGTACATGCGCTGGAGCAGAGAGAGTTGGGCGTTGACTTGATGGAGCTCACTCGCCCTGTTCTGCAATCGGTAAGCCAATTTTGTGACTACCGTCACCGTCTCCATATAGGACGTCAGTGTAAAATGATTGGCTTCAATGTCTGATTGAGCTGCCATTATTTGCTCAGTCAACATCATAGGAAGGTTGGGAAGAGTAGGAGCCGGGGCACTCGGCCCAGCAGCGCTTATAGGATCATTCAGGTCCGGAAAGAGAGTAAGCAAACGGGACGAGGCCATGTGGTCGTAGAACAAGGTGTAATCGCAAGGAGGGTAGTTTTTGGCAGCCTTTCTACTCTGCTCAGTCTCTCTATTCTGTCTCTTGAGGAAGATGAAGATCGAAAAGAGTGATGAAGAAGAGATAGAAGAGAGTGAGGTGAAGAAGAAGAAGCAGACGAGTGTGATTAAGAAGAAGGCTGAAGAGAAGAGGCTGAAGAGAAGAAGGCAAGGAGGGAGAGATAGTCGAGGTGAGTGGCAATCGAGGAGAGCTGCTTTTGTCGGCCAATGAAGCAAAAGCTAGGCGGCGTGGCAACCGCGTTTTGCGAAAATCGAAGGAGACGCAGGAGAGTTATATGTGTAGACATATATGTATATCTATGTTTTGATTATCTATTTTTTGATGCCATTTATCACTATCATTTTCCTCCTCCTCCTCCTCCTCCCCCTCCTCCAGATTCTGACCCATGATTTCCTTTTGATAATGTCACAGGAGGAGAAATTATATGATGTTATGTATTATGGTATTATTTTCAAATTTTGGTATTATTTGAAAACTAATCTGATGATTATGTATTTATAATTTGATATCTTAGTCTCATATCATATCTCCAATTAAAGCTTATTTATTACACATGTGCTAACCTATGTATTTAGAAATGAATTCAGGGAGCATGACTTGAGGGGGAGCCTTTCTTACTCCCAAATCAAATCAAAATATCATTCTGTGCCATCATAAAAAAGGGGGAGATTGTTAGACTTATTTATTTTGATGATTTATTTAATTATGTTTTAATTTATTTGAAAGAGAAAAATAGAATCCAAAATTTATTTTGATGATTATATTTTCATTTATTTGAAAAATAAAAATAGAATCAAAATTTATTTTGTCCCATTATTTCTCATCTAAACCTTTATCCTAAATGTTGTTAGACTGTATTTAATATTTGATTAAATCAGGAGTTCAAACAGCCCAAAACAGAGGTTCAAACAGCTCAGTACAACAGCAGTTCAAAAGGTTCAAGTGGAAGATATTCAAATTTGTAATGATGGAGTGGAAGATATTCAAATTGGTAATGATGGAAGTACAACGGCTATAAACGGCCGTAAATTCCAATGAATACAGCGGCTATAAACAGCTATAATTTTCATTATATATACCAAAGCCTCTAATGTAAACAAGTTACGAAAAAACCTGAAAATATTTTTTGATCTATAATCACTCACATCTATTCTCAAAAATTATACACTAAGCCTTATAGCTTTAAGCCCATTTTTCCTGTTGTAGACACCCCATTTTTGACCGTCCTCAAGACTGGGATGTCATCGTTTAAACACTCGATGATCATCCATGTTTATGTTCGTCTTGAGTTCTTGGAGGTCTCGGTTGCGCGCCTTGCCTCAAGATCTCTCGACTTATTTGTTTTGTGCTTGGTTGGACCAAGGACTTGTGGTCTTTGCACCTGAGGGCGAGAAATGGCTTGTTGGCTATCTCCACACCTCACCGGCCTTGGTATGTTGCCACCGGCCCTGTTTTATTGCTACCGGCCAAAAGTGTTGGCCGGTCGGCAATGTTTTTAGTCGGCCGGCCCTTTGTGTTGGTCGATCGGCCTTTTCTGCTGGCCGAACCCTGTTCATCTGCTTTATGCAGATATTTAGTGCCAGGTGGCACAGTCTCTATCCTCCATACACGTGTATGGAGGATTTGCATATTTGTTTTAGCTTCTTGAGGAAGCTTGAACCTTTTGAACCCTTGTTTTAGCTTCTTGAGGAAGCTTGAACCTTTTGAACCTTTTTTAGCTTCTTGAGGAAGCTTGGACCTTTTTTAGCTTCTTAAGGAAGCTTGAACCTCTTTAGTTTCTCCAAGAAGCTTGAACCTCTTTAGCTTCTCCAAGAAGCTTGAACCCTCTTGTTTCTCTATAAGAGAGGGCCTCTATCTCCTTTAGAGGGGTTCCAAAAATTTGTCTAAAGCTCCAAGATACATATCTCTCTATATCTCACTATTTTGAGCTCCAAAGTGCTTGGTTCTTGACCCCTTTACACCACAACTCCTAAGCACACACCTCTACCACTCATCTAAGGTTCTTGGAGGGTCTTGAGAGGGCTCAAAGGTTGGGTTTTGGTCTAGAAATCTGCTGGTTTTTGCTGAGCTACAAGGGTTTCTGCAGGAAGAGTTGGCCGACCGACTACATTCAATGCCGGTCGGCTATGCATTGTTGGCCGAGAGCACAATTTTTGGTCGATGAGATGTTTCACTTGGCCGGTGGTCCCATCTCATGGCCGATGGCCTCTCAGCATGTCCTCAAGATGTTTCAATGGTGTCACAAAGGTTGGCACAGTTTTTAAAAGAGCAGAGCAGTGTAAACAGAGGTAGCGTGAGTATGGCGATGGATTTCCGAGCGAAACCGAACATGCATGCATTCATCCCTCTTGCCGAGGCCGCTTTACTGCTTTCTTAGCTTAATTAATTCATTTAATTAGTTAAGTGTTGTGTAATAATTAATTAGCTTGTTAGTTAGTTAATTTGTATTATTCTTTCAGACCCTCAGTCGAGAGGGCGAATTTTGTAATAAGTGTGCGTGAGTGTGTGAATGTCTTCCAACCCCACGTCTTTCTCCCTTTTACTTACCTGCTTACGATGGTTCAATTAGGGCATGTTTCAATTAGCATACTTATGCTCGCATGTTTGCATTCATTCATATGTCTTGCATGCACCGGGCTCGGCACATCATACTAACTGCATTGTATTTCGATTCCGAGTTGAATACATGTTATCTGTAGCATCTCATATGCCATCTTAGGGTAGCCGAGCCTATCTTAGTTGCATTTTGCATGCGTTGCATTAGCCATTGCTAACATGAACTAGGATCATGCATGATTACTAACTAGTTTCTTGTTTTGGCTTGGAGTACTCGGTAAGTGTTTATGCTTTAGCATCCTTGCATGTGTGTGAGTGACTGCCATGATAGCATGCTTACCATGAGGCTATGTGCTTATATGATATAACTGCCTGAATGCCTGTGGGTGGAGGTTGGATTATCTGAATTGGAACAATTCATTGATTGCGAGTTTAAGCCCACTAGAGAGTGGCAAATCACCATGTTTTCTAAGCCCACTTGAGGGTGGCAAAATCCGCATTTTAGCCTACTTGCGAGTAGCAAACCGCTTTAAAAAACAAACATGAAATGTTTTGTTCAACTCAGGCGATCCAGTCTATACTTGTATGCTGCGCGTATCACATAGTAATTCTAGGCTAATAAAACCGGAATAAGAGCACATAATGTTTTCAAAACTCGATATCATGGTTAGTAGAGGCCGATCTTTGATCGGGCGAGCGGGGGTGCTCATAGCTAACCTTCCCCAATCGTACCCAAGTTCCCGAGCCGAGGCAACTTTGGTGATGACGGACACGTGGTCTTAGGCAACGAGTCAGGGTTTCCTAAATTTCCCCAAAATAAAATATTTAGGTGGCGACTCTGTATCTGGCAAAGTAGTCCATGTTTGGCACTTCTTTCTAAAAAACAGTTTTTCAAAACGATTTGCCGGATTTGGACTCTTTGGTGATTTATCAGTCTTGCATTGCACTCTGCGAGATTAGATACAGGACCGTGACATTGAGTCCGAACTGTAGTGAGCCCAAATGAACAAAACGGGATTCCCTCCCAGGACGTTCGGGGACGTCTACACCTGTGTGAGGTTTACAGAAAAACTAAAGCTTCATTTTTATATCTATCTTTGAGGGATAATTCTTGTAGCTTTCTGTGAAAGCAAAAACACCTTCTTTTCAACCTTGTAAGAGTGTGGTACACTCAGTATTCTTGACTTAGAAAGTCAGCGTAAAATCTGTGGAGGATTACTCCATCTGTGAAAAGGTTGCTAGGACCCTATGAAGCTAGAGTATAGTGAAAAATCTGAAGTGAAGCTTGAGGAGTGGACGTAGACCGAGTTGAAACCGAACCACTATAAATTTGTTTGCCTCTCTCTCCCTTATCTCTTTATTTTATTTTAAATTGCCATAGCTATATTTTTCATTTTTACTGTGCTAAAATCATTAATTAACATAGTTGTTTAGACACTTGTTTTAATTATTTTTATTTCATTAATTATATTTATGTATTGTGCTAGTCATAATTTTTATTAGGGTAATATTAATTTTAATTATGAAAACCTAATTCACCCCCTCTCTTAGGTTGTCTTTTGGGTAACAACTATAAACCTAGACATCTTAGTTTGACTCTCATTAGTGTCTCTCGGGCTTAACCCATACTTGTGGTTTACTAGTGATTGAAGGTATCAAAAGTTCACTCCATAAGGGTGGGTCAAATGTGGCCCTACCTTTAAATTGCATCGTCTAAATCTTAGTGTTGAAAAAATAGACCATCATATTAGAAACCACTCTATGAATAAATGGAATATAACTGAAACTGCACCTGAAATACCTTAAAAATGGTTAAATAAGCTGGATGGATATAATAGCGGAACTAGCCCTGCTACGAAAGCTCGGACAAAACAAAATTTTCAATGATAATAGGTTAAACATTACATGCTGAAGTTAAACTATGAAAAAAAGAGTGCATGAAGAAACAAGCAAGAATTATAAATCCAAATTATACAACGCTGAACATGCTACAGTTTCTAGGATGTTAAGTTTAGCATTTTAGCAAATTTATTTTTATTTTATCAACATCCTACATGCTCTTTAAAGGGTTTCTCTATGAGGTAAATTTGGATTTGAGAGTCGCACTCGTCCAATCACTTAGTGGAAAAGGAAGTGATCAAGCGATGACAACTAGGAGGTGGGCTTGGAAGCAGCCATCCTTTGAAGAAAGCGTAATAGCTCACTAGTCTAGCTTCATGGCACCAAAAATGTATCAAGGCTCAAGTGATTCACCAAAGGGGCGAGACCTTGAAAGATGCTTTTTCAAGTGTCAATAGTGGGATGTTCTGTCAATTGGGGAAGGTTATTGGTGACAACACCTGGAGATAAGGGCGATATTGTGCCTAAAACTAAAACAGATTCTGATTCCCTGCCCTTCCAATGGATATGGGATCACAAGCACAAGATTGAGAATCTCATCCACGAATTACAGAACGAGGAGCATCTTAGGCAACCCGCTCCTAAATAGGTGGAGCAGATCGTGTCAATGTTGGATTCACATTTGCTAATCCAAACACAAATTTACATTATACACAATCACAAGCATTCACAATTATTTATCCTAATTCATGCCATTTTTGACAACACTAAATGGTGGAACAAGGAAGTGGATGATCCCATAAAAAAAATATTCATATGATTATGATGTTGCTAGGCATGGGCGCTTTCTATTTCCTGCCTTGCTAGCCGTATTAGCAAAAGATGCATTACCTCCATGTTAACTGTTAATACATATTTTTGTATTTTTAAATAATGCCACAATCAATTTAAAAGGCTATTGAGACTTATGGATTAAGGCTTTCTCACTTCGAATATCAAGGAAAGCAACTTCCAACAAAACCTTGAGGCTTAAAAAACCCAAGGCTCAAGCCCAAGAAGCAAGGCTCTCATAAAAGACAAGCATCACACTTAGAATGATTTTATGACTGCAATGCATTCTTCTCAACCTAGCCCAATGCAAGCAACCTATACCGATCATCACAAACAAACTTTTTACCTATCAGTCTTGCTAGTTTATTTCAACACATTAAGATACACAAGTTCTACAAATCACACCACTAGTTACAGATATCACTATTTTGTACTTCTTTGCACGGTCAGTTAGAAGTTCAAATCATAACAACTTGGTAGCTAAAATAAATTTCTATGAACTTTGCACAAATAATTTGCTCCTCAAACATAGAATCCCAAAAATAGTTGTAAGACATTGGTGTCCTCATATAGTTTTAAAAATCTCATCATTGCATAACTTTTAATCTATTGTTAATACCTTGTAGATTTTCTAATTTAGGCCTTAGTCCTATCAAAATTTGGCATTCATCGTCTCCAAGGTAACTCATAAACCATTTTAGAGCATCTCCAACCTTTCACCAATTTTTTCAACTAATTTGATTTCAAATTTGAGTTAAAAACTTGATTTTATATGAACTACTCAAATCCTTTCATTAAAATCTTTTTAAAAATCTTCCTCTTGTCCAAAATTTCCCTTTTCATCAAATTTGATCAAGAAAACCGATCTCCAATGGTTCATTTTTTTAAAAACAATTTCGTCAAATTCAAATTTATTTGTTTGGTTCTCAATTTGATGAAAAAAATAACTCTCCCTTAATGAGATTTGATGAAATAATTGGAGATAATTTTTTAACACTTTCGAAGAAAAAAAACAAAAGTAACTAAATGGGTATTCGACTAAGTCATAGTAACATCAAAATAACCATTCGTTTCTCACTGTCCATAATTCCCAGAAAATTGCTAAAGGTAATACATCCCAAACCACTTTAATTTTCTTTCTCATAGGAAAATCAAGCCACCACAAGAGTAATTGTTAGAAACATAAATAGATTTCAATACACAAATAAAAAATTACAGTTTCATATCAGTTACGTGAGTATAAAATTCAATTACCCACACATAAGATTTCACACACTCAAGCCAAATTTCAAGTGTACATATATATACATATGGAATCAAAACAACTACCAAAGCAAACAAAGATAAAAAAATCTAAACCTATTCAAATCATATTTTCCTAATTTTATAAACCAACCCAGTGAGTTCACAAAGGTAAGAAGGGTAGTTTCGAAGAAAGGGATTTTGTTCTAGGGTTTCATAGAATGGAGATGGAGAAAGGGAGAGAAACAAGTTGCACAGAGAGAGAGAGAGAGAGAGAGAGAGAGAGAGAGAGAGAGACATACATTGAGGAGAAGTCGAGGGCAGGTTGTGTTCGCGGGATAATCTTCGACGGTGAAGAAGAGCTTCATAGTCGTGTCTGAAGAATAGAGCATTTTGGGCAAACAACGTGAACAGGGTTTGTGGAACATAGAACAATCGGTAAAGAAAATTGTAACCGGTTGAAGAGGTATTCAATATTTCCAATCAAATTATTTAATGGTTGAGATCAATTTGTAAATATCTAATGGTTTAAAATAAAAGTGTACATGATGTGCACTATTTAATAAGGTGCACATCTTAACAGCTCTCTACTCTTGGACACTGTTAGTGCCCTCAAGTTTTACATGAGATT
Source organism: Camellia japonica (assembly GCA_030407325.1). Classification (NCBI taxonomy): domain Eukaryota; kingdom Viridiplantae; phylum Streptophyta; class Magnoliopsida; order Ericales; family Theaceae; genus Camellia; species Camellia japonica. The sequence goes on from JAPPVO010000029.1 coordinate 7,494,624, forward strand.
GGATCTTCTGTCTCATTTCTCTTTTGTTTCTCTATTTCAAACTCTCGCTCTTTGTAACATGATTAGAGGCAGAAAAACTTCTCGAAAGACAGTCTTGGCAGTGTCCACCGTCCTTGTGTCAACTTTTAGTATTGAAATAATTTGTGACATTATTGAAAAATATCACTAAAAATTTGGATTAAAAAATAAAATTGGAGATGAAATTTTGATTGAGAAAAGCTGTAACGCCCTCAAAATAAACCCACAATATATAACAGTAACATGCATTGATAAAAGAAAACCAATCATTATCTCATTCATCAGAGTATCATTATTGAAGGATATCACATGTAACATCAAAATAAATGCCCTATGGGCTGACATCTTTCCAAGCTTAACACTTGGGCACAAAAATGTGAGTTCTAACTCAACTACAAATTCAGCCCTTGGCTTGAGTTTACATGTAATATCAAACAAACTGAAATAACAACTAATCTAAACAGAGTCTTCAACTCTAAATCCTTCCAAGCTAATTCCTTGGAGGTAGCACATCACCTGGACCTGAAAATGATGTTCCCGTATAGGGTGAGCCACAGCCCAGTAGAAATATACTAAACCAAATATAAGCATTGAATAAAACAATAGCATTCGATAGATGGTTAACCAAGATAATGAATTACATCATTAAATAGTCTCATGACACTAATATCTATGACACGTTTCACTTTCCATTATTATCGATATGGCTCAGAACCTGGCCAAACTATAACAGTGAGACTACATCTCACATTAACAATATTTCCAATTCAATGGGGATATCAAATCATGTTAAACATATCTTATATCATAATGGATACACATGTTGGTGTTGTATCAACCTCAACCAAAATTCACTTCCATACTTCCCAATTGATACACATTTTAGTGATGTATCAATAACATGTAGAAACACTTCCATAAATCAATAAGCACACATATTAGTGGTGCTAATGGAGTCCATCCCCTATCTCCTCCCAAACAATATCCGGTTTAGGAGTCCATCCCCTATCTCCTCCCAAACCGTGGAGTACATCCCCTATCTCCTCCCAACAATATGCATATACAATGTATTAAACACTTGCCATATACAATACTCAATCAATACACGTATTTTCTGTATTAATTCAACAGTCAAAATTAATGACTTAACCAATGTGATTAGTTTCAGTTTTCCCTAATCCACATGCAATGTCTACAACAATCACGACTATCCTCCACCGATAGCCCAAAACAATTATCTCTAAACAGGAAATAAATGTTACAACAAATATAAACTCAATAATTTCATGGGTGTGTTATTAAACTATCCAACTACACCATTTAAGCTTATAATTTCCCAATTCCATGAATTCAACTAAATTCCCCAATATTCCTTAAATTAATTATACAAATTAATTTATTACAACAACTAGGGTTTTTCCCAAAATTACCAAACAACCCCAACATATCAAGACACCAAAACTTAGAACAACACCTATAATATGGAGTAGGAAATCCCTACCTCGAAGTGAAGAACACGAATGGAGAAGATGATCAAAATGCAAAGTGCTCCAAACCGTCAAACGTTCAGATTAAAATGAAGCCCTCAACCCCCTCTATCTTTTTAATAAAGAGCCTAGGGTAGAAACACCCTAAAAATAGATGAAACCTAAGAGAGAAGGTGAGTGGAGGGAGAGAGAAGACGGTTCTAGGGTTTTAAAATCAAAAGGGGATGAAAAGTGATCCAAAAAGTCGGATCTCGACTTTATATAAGAGTCGCCCCGCTCGAGCGTGGAAACCCCCGCTCGAGCGTCACTCACAGACTCCTGCTCGAGCGTGAAAAATCCCGCTCGAGCGGCGGATACACACTCCCAGAACTTTTTGTTGAACCAGGTCCCCGCTCGAGCGTAAAACTCCCCGCTCGAGCATTACACACAAACTCACGCTCGAGCGTCAAAACGCCTGCTCGAGCGTTCAACACTGCAGTGGAAATACTGGAAGATGGAAAATCATGCTCGAGCATCAAAACTCCCGCTCGAGCGGAGAAGCAACAACAAAAGGGCCCGCTCGAGCGTCAAAAGCTCCGCTCCAGCGTGAAGGCAAAAATCTGGGCAACTACCCTTGGTTTCTAAGCTCAACCAACCTGTAACAAACCTGCCCAACACATCCTATAACTCAAAAATAAGAAATTAAAGGACGGCAACAACAATTTTATAACAATAGGATCCACGGAACCTAAGTCCGGATACAACAACCAAATGGGAAAAGACCGGGGTCGCTATAAAAGCAAGGTGCTCCAAAGAATTAAAAGCATGAGTTTCCATGTGATTATTTAAAGTAATTCAACAATTTCAGTAAGATGAAACAATTGATTATAATATTTGGACATTACTTTTCAATTCATTCATTTAACATCAATATCAAGATAAATTCAAGAGACATTTAAGAGAGAGATAGAGAGAATAAGAAGAGATTTGCTACACGACATCAATATTATTTAATGGATTTGAAACTTGAAACAATGTTTTACACATTACACACAAACAAATTACATATTGTTAAAACATTCTCTTGCCTAAATTATTGGTAGTAATTATTTCCAATGGAAAGAATAAATCTACCTGTCTTCTTAGTACAAATTAATGGTGCATAAAATGAGAAATGATATATCTATCACCTCATATATTTCACTTTTTGGAAGCCACATTGAAGGTGAAGTTTCGGTGAAATATTCTAACAATAATACTACATAGTGGTGTTTTAGGAAGTTGGTAAAAAGCTTATTTTTTTGGCTTTTTTGTACCTTTTTGGCTTTTTTTTGTAAAAAAAGTAAAGAGGTGATCTGATCCAAAAAATCCAAAAAGCTGTCTTTTTACTATGTTGCCAAAACGCCCATAGTCAGAAAAAAGTTATTCAAAAAGTGATCAGAAAATAAAGTGTGTAGATGTGATTCATTTTAATTGTGGCCCACATCGTACATTTTATTTTCTGAGAATTTTTTAATCTACTTTTTTTGACGTTATAAATTTTTCTATACTAATGATACATAATAGTCCTCTAAACCGATGTAAGTCCTGGCTCAAACTAAAGGCAAGTAGGGATGAGGAGAGTAAGGAGATGACATATGTGGCGACCTGAGACTGTCATTCGTATATCCGAGACGAGAAACTCAGTCAAAAATTCATTTGCCACCTCTTCTTCTCACTATAGCCACCTCTCCTTCCTTCTTCTTAGTCACAAATGTTTGAATTCTCTGCAATGCAATTTCAACTATATCATCATCCATGTTAGCAAAGCAAACCCTAAACCAACCAACCTCCGTGCAGTGAAAAGATGATCTCAGAGAGATTGAGTTTCATATCGTTGATTATCACATGCCATAGTGCCATTTCAGCTTCAATAGTTGGTTCTTTGAGCAATGGGCGCAAATCCATCCAGCAGAAAAGTTTAGCATTGCTATTCTAACAATCGATCCCCATCTACAGTGGCATTTCTAGGCATTTTTATTATGATAAATATTCAAAATCTTAAATTTTACAAAATTTTTTTATATAAAAAAATCACACTTTATGAATAAAAAAATATAATAATTTAAACTTCTCAAATCACAAAGAAAAAAAAAAACATGTAGATATGTGAACTTTTAAAATTACCCTAATTGAGTTTTCATTTTTTAAATTTGTTATTAATACTTTCATATAAATGTAGCAACTTATTACTCGATTTATTTATTTATTTATTTATAAATTTCATTGTCGAAAATGCTTTTTATAAAAATTGGAATTGTAATAGAATTAATGCTAATTTCACAAGCAATTAAACTAACCGACATAAGAGATATGCTAACATTTTACCTCTTTCAATCCTTCTGTGAAAATTGTGTACCTGCACTCTAGCCTCCTCAAGCTCTCATCAAGAAACCTCCCCACAAAATCATCATCAGAGATCATTGAAGTGCGTAAGTATTGAGTTTGGGAAGAGACTTGTGACACCCCAAAATTTGAGGACATTATAATAAGATTTAAAACTTAAAATCAATTTTCTTAATTAAGAACTTCTAATCATTGTTGCCACCAAGTTTGCCATCATCCATTAATTACAAAACAGAAATAAAAAGTTCTTAAATTACAACTCCAATCAAACTTAAAACTTAGTCTTAGTACATTCATGAAAGAAAAACACAAATATAAAAAAGAAAACTAGAGAAAAACTAGAAAACTCAGAAAAATGGTTCATGGGACATGGGCACACTTCAAGCTAACCAAGGCTGAATGTCGCATTCCAAGACCTCGGTGTTTCCTTCGGTTTCTTTGATACCTAGCATAAAACGCCAGGGCAATGGGAATGCCAATGAGCGACGAGCTCAATAAGATACTACAACCCAAAATACCCACCATGATAATAATACTCACAATTAATGAATACTGTGTAGTAACAGAGTAACAAGCAATGTTTAATATGCATAACAAGAATACTATCAGTTGAAATAATAACAATAGACAATAAGAACAATGGCAAGCGGGAGCAGTATTTCATCATAAGGAAAATGCCAAATTTTATTTTAAATTCACATAGATTTAGTTTATCAGGTAAGTCTAAGTAACTCCCTGTGGAGCACTATTTCTGCTCAACTGCTAAGCAATGGCCACGGGCAATTCTGACTCCTCCTTGGTCAAATATTCAAATGTTACTTGCTGTAACTACCAATGATGCCCACGCACCAAGGTTACGTACCCCGTGTCGTGACATCACGGTCTGCCCCAAGGGAACGGTCTATGTTGTGACACTCGCAACACCAACCTTATATCGCCTATACTGATAAAAGCTGAAATACCTTCCCGTGCCATGTTAGGGTTCACAACTCACTTGCGCAAGACTCTAAACCAGGCTCACTCCATCATTTTTAACTTTTAATGCATCGATTCAATTTCGTGTTTCTTTACTTTGTCGAATCACATTTTGATGCATGAGCGAGTTTTAATTTGAAAACCACAGTGACATAAGGTTCATATAGCACAATAAAACCACGTATGGAAACCAAAATAAGTATTATAGAATGTCTTAGGAGTCATCACAAAATTTCTTAGAACTTCCCACACTTCATATTTTCAGCACTGAATGATCGAACTAAAAATAATGAAACCCAAACCAAATGAAGTTCAATTATTACGATATTTTAACTGGTACTAGTTCATTGAGTTGGGAAAATATTTTGAGAAGAATACCAGTGATAAAAATGATTTTAAAATAGAGAAATAAAATTTGGAAGAAAACTGGTTTATGGGACAGTGAGTTACAACAACTTCCAGCACAGGTGTTCTGTGTTTGAAAAATAAAAAAAGGCCTAAAAAAATGTCCAAATAGGTAAGATCAGAACGTTTTGCTATATATTTGAGTTTAGAACATATTTACAGAAGAGCTTGAAGACTGAAAACCAATGGAAGATGGCCAAATAATTTTACTACGAAACTTGGACAGATTTTGTCGCATTTTAGTAAAATTGCAATTTCTCCTCTTAGAATATGAAATATAACTCTTATATCTAACTATCCCAAGTGGTCATGTAGAAAAATAACATTTTCAGAGAAAATGGGACCTGTTTGAAGTCACTGTTCCTACTGTGTTGTAAGCAACACTTAGAACAAATATTTATTTCGGTAAGAAAATGGTGTCCAATGATTTTATAAAAATTTCACACGGTATAGAACACCTATATATACTCCTAGTAAAAACAGATTTTTAACACAAGTTATTTTCATTTTATTAGAGCATTTTTCATCCGATAAAATCTGAAACAGTGAAGAAAATATAAGTTTCAAGTATAAGTGAACCAACTTTATCTCGTTTTACTCTTGTGCAAGATTATTTCAAACAATGGAGAATATTTGAACACATAAGAAAATAAAATTGTCACGACCCCATCCCGCCCCTAGTAGAATGGTGTCATGATGGCCAGTAATCTGAGATTGCCAAAGGCCAAATTACAAAATTCACACAATCAGAGTATACATATGGGGCTTGCATGTGCGGAAGCAATAAATTTAAATCTAATTAGTCCACGAGAGCAGTGCATAGATCAAATGAAATGGCATACATCTTATCATGATTTTACAACTTGAATACAAATAAAATAAAGTACATGTTACATCTTGATCAAAAGGCTTCTCAAGCCGACATATACAAAAGACATGAAATACAAAGTTAAGAAGCATAATCTTCAAGATGTTAGCAAAATATGAATCCAAAATATCTTTCAAACAAGGCTTAGGCGGCAGCGCCCCTCTTGCTCATCACCTACATATATATAAAGAGAGGGTGAGCTTGGATACTCAGTGAATGGTATTAGTAATAAAGGTTTGAATGAATGATATTCGAGATCTTTATTAAAACAATACATAGCATATCTTGTACAAAATCAAGGGATGAACCAAGTTCATCTATCAAGTCTTTCAAAGCTTCAAGGGATGCCTACTAGCATCAATATAATACAAGGGATGACATTTCTGACAAAACAAGGGAATAATCGACCTGGAATCAATTAGACAGACCCACTCGCACAAGGCCGTCGGTGGCAAGAGAGATATCTCAAACAAGGGCACTAGTTGCATTATAGCCCCCTAGCACTAAGGACTTTCCAAGAATGTCATCAAAACAAGATAGTACTTGATACAAAACTAGGAATAATCATTCATACTTGAACAAACACTTTTCCAAAATGAAACAAGCAAAGCTTTTATCAAAAACATTAGAACATAGCTTTATTAAAAATACCACTCACATAGCTCTTTGGGTGTGGGGATTAAAGCAAGGATCCAAGGCCTACAAGTATATAATAAATCCCATTGAATGCATTTCAAGAAGACAAGAAGAGATGCTCAAAGATGGGTATAGAATGCATCCCTAGAACAAGCTTTACATGAGTGTAAATGATCCCGGCTTTTCTTTCAAAACTAAGTCAAGACAAAGCAAAACATGTGCTGGAGAGTTAAAACACTGTTTCTCATCTCGGGAAAACATGCTGGGTACCAACCAGGTCTTGGCCGAGGTCCCACACCTCTTGGCCGAGGTGTGGTCTCCTAGGCCTAGGTGCACATGCAAGATAACTAAAGTGCAGGTGATCATGCAAGGTAGGCCAAGGTGAGATACGATGCTTGGCCTAGGTGTGAGATCTAGGCAAGAGTGGGTCTCAGTGACCACGCTTAGGCAAATGAAGTCTGGAAAATTTGGGTTTCCTTTTGAAGAACATGAAGAACTTGAATGCTAAAATCATAACTTCTTTATTCAAAATCTGAGATTTCATGATATGAATTCAAAAACATGGACCTGGGTACCCATACTTGAAGATTCCATGAAAACAAACACAAAAACATGGATCTTGATACAAACTTTCGGATCAAAATGTGGTTTTCCTTCAAGAACACAAGAACAACATTTTCGCTTTCTAAAACAAACTTTAAATCAATGCATGGCTCATGAATTATGCTAGATCATGCAATGTGATCGGATCAATATAAAGAACAACAAGAGTAGAACAAGATTCTAACCTCAAAACACGGATCTAACGGTTCAAACTTTAAAGATCAAGCTTGGGATCTAGCTCTCTCACTCTAAACTTTTCTTCCTCTTCCTAGAGCTTTTCTCTCTACAATGCAAAAGGTATGACACAAAATGATATGGTTCTCAGCTAGTACCTGACTTAACCCTCTTCTAGGACACGTGGCAACGCCGTGTTGGATCTCCTCAAAAAGGTAACAGAATGACAAGACAAGAGTTTGACAAAGTGTGTTTAACAAGCAAGGTGACAAGGGCACTCAGACAAGGCAATGACCTCGGATCAAGACATAGGCTTTGGCAAGTAAGGTCTCAATGATCTCAGCTAGGAAGGATAACACTTGACCTAGCTATGCCACACCTCGGCCTAGATGTGCCACACCTCGGTCTAGGTCATACCAGTCCAGGAACAAGATCACTAGGTGCAAGGATCAAGGATACTGGATGCCTGGATGGTAACATCTCGGCCTAGATGATACACATCTCGGCCTAGGTGATGCACACCTCCCCCTAGATGATGACATCTCGGCCAATATGCCAGGGTGAAGGTGGAGGCCAACCAAAGTAGTTCCAGGATGGTCCTAGGTATAAGAGGTTCAAGGGTGTGATCTAGGCTTAAGATGACCTTGGCATAACACACACCAAGCAAGGAACAAAGCATGCAAGCAACACTTAGACAAAACAAATCAAGGTTTGTAAATGCAAGCTTAACAAGACAAAAATCATGTAAATGCATGTGAGCATGACTAAGACAAGGTAAGGGTTGTTACAAAAATTAGTTGCTAAACCATCTAATCTATGCTTGCAAGAAGGAATAGAAATCATGAATAATCATGAAATTCTCATTCTATCAAAATGCAAACATGTATTGCGCTATTCTTGCTATGTATGTATTAACAATACATACTCTTACATATATTTAATATATAGATTCAGTTAAAAAAATATCTAAGGGAGGATAGAGGTTGAGTATTCCTACCTCAAGAGCTTTTACAAACTATTCTTGTGGCACTTGTGTCCTTCAAAGCTTTTGGGAAGTGTATTTGAATCCTTTATTTTTATTTTGGAAATCTTTGGTGTTGTTATGGGTTGGTTTTAGAGGAGTATAATCCGATTTAAACATGTTGGGTTTGGTTGTTCGCAATTGTTCTTGTCAAAAGTCCCTTGGAAACTTAGAAATTCTATTTTAGGGTCGACACCAACCTTCCTAAGGGTCGACCCTTACCTATTGGTGAAATTCTGGGAGTGTTGCTGGAAAATAGGATAGACACCAAACTGGGAGAGGGTCGACCCTCTTATGTCTGTGTGTTAGTTGCTGGAACATAGGGTCGACCCCCTCCTGTCTAAGGGTTGACCCTCTTGCATGCTGTCAAACATAAGTTTCTTCATAGGGTCGACCCCTGTGTTGAAAGGGTCAACCCCTGCAGTTTTTTTTTCCAGATTTCAGTTTGTTTTAGGCCTACTTTTTGGGGATTTTGACTTGGTCTTTTGGGTTGACTTTGGGACTTCATTTGACTTTAACCTAGAACTATAAATAGGTCACTCACTTAACCTCTTCTTTACCTTTTCTTCTCTTTTTGTTTCTCCAAGCTGTGAGACTCTTCCATCATCTCCAAAATCACTTTTTGCTCAAAGATCTTTAGATCTACTCATTTGGAAGCATCTTCTTGCCTTGCTCCTTTGAGATTAAGTGTAGAGCTTATCAAGAGCTTTGTTTTGATCCAAGTAGAAGTTGGTTTCGACAACTTTGGAGTTTCAACCTTGTTTTGCTCATCTTCTCTTCTAAGCTTGAGGTAGGGATTTTCTTTGAGTTAGATATATGTTTTTGCAAGATCTAGATGATTTTCGAAATCATCCTTTGATTAGTTTTGAAATTGATTGTTGATTTAAGAAGACAAGTGATTTTGAAAGTGGGTTTACTTTCTTTTCCTTCTAAAAATAGAAATTGAGGGTTTTTGAACTATGTTGATGAAAGAAAGATGTTTTTAGTGAGATCTTCTCAAATATTTGAAGATGAATGGTTTTTGGTGAGAAAACCTAGAAATTGGGGATTTTTAAGAAAGATGTTGAAAATCTTTAGAATATGTTGTTATATTTATTTTGTGTGCCAAAATAAATGATGTTTGAAAATTGTTTATTTATTACATATAAATGATGGTTTTCCATGGAATAAGATAATTGTTGAAGTTTTGGAAATTGTTGTTTAAAAGTGTTGATATAGTCTTGAAATGACTAAGTTGTTGGAAATGTTTGAAATGTGAGAATTATGTTATCCCTCAGATGAATTGAAATAAAAGTATTTATTCATCTTGTGAAATTGCATTGAAGTGAGAAATGAGAATTTTGATCACAATGGGAATATCGTGTGAGAGTTTGAAAGTGGAAGAAATATTGTATTGTATTATTAATCATTGCAATTGCATATCAATTCATTTGATTACATTGAACTTTGAAAGTTGATTTGAAAACTTGCATTGAGAAATGAATGTTGAGAAACAAGTTTTCATGAAATGGTTTTGGGATAAATACAGTGGTAAGTCTTGAAAGGTAGTGTAGAGAATAGGTGTCGAGCCTTCCAGTCAATACTGGTAAAAATGACAGATTATGGGTGTCGAGCCCTCTAGTTGATACTCGTAAAAATGACAAATTGGTAGTACTTGTATAGTCTACTTGCAGACACTGACCTAGGGATTACCAGAGTTGTATTTACCGCCCCTCAAATAAAATTTGATAAATGTTGAGCAGTTAAAATGGCATGACATCATTGAGCATGTTGGTTTTCAAAAGATGAAGGTGTGTTTTACTTTCAAAAAGGCATGGCATGGCATAAGCATTCCATCTCTTGAGACTTGTGTAAAATGTATATACTTTGTTAAGAATTCTCTACTGGGCTTTATGCTCACCCTACGGGATTTTTGTGCAGGAAAAGGAGTGGTGATTCCGCCTAACTGAAGGCGTGGAAGTGTGTGTGTTGGGAGTACAATGCTCTCATTTTGCGTGACTCTGTTTTGTAAGCCAATGGCTATATTTGTGTGGGTTTGAATAACCGATTTGTGTAACCGGGCCTTAGCCTTGGAAACTTGGAAACCCATGAGGGTATTTATTTGTTTATGTTATTTTGATTTGAAGTAAATGTATTATCATTTCGGCATGAAAATTAGGGCGTTACAATTCTCAAGATTAGTTTTGAAATTGTGACCACCAATCACCCTCTTCTCTTCCTTTCTTTTTCTTTTCTTTTCTACTCTTTCTCTCTTTTTTTCTCTTTGCTCAGCCGTAGTGTTCTTATTTGTAGGAGTTTGGAAGCCTATTTTTATTTTATTTTTATTTTTTTTCCTCTTGGCTTAGGAAATATTACCTACAAGGTAGGCCTTGAGTATGTTTCTATGCATGCCTTGACAGCAGCCTCCTTGGGAAGAAAAGGCAGCCGAATGCTTTGCCCAAAATCTGATTTCTTTTCTTTTTTTTTTATTATAAATAAAATCAATGTTTATATATAACCTATTCACTAAATGCTTTTCTTCTTACTATCCTCTGATTAACTTAGTTATTATCTGTTTAACTCATTTAGTTTTCACAATTGTATTTAGATACAGAAATTTAATCACAGAAAGATAAATAAATTTATTTAAAGGAGTTTAATATTGGTATTTGTCATGATGCTATTAACATTATAATTTAATAATTTAATAATCACTATTAATTGACTTAATAATATTATTAACAAATTAATTAGTTGTCTAAAAATTCAGATTCTTACAAGACTAATCCAAAACTCGACATCTTTCGAGCACAACTCACAACTTCATTATTGTATGAGTAAACAATACCAACCCTAAAGCCAGGAAACCCATGTCTTTCGAAAAACTGTAAACGATGTGAATGAGATCGTCATTACTATCCATGTCTTGAATGACCTTAGAAATGCTAGTGAAGTGGGGAGGCTTGAAAATGGTGGTAGCGTAGATTCGCCGCATACGAGGTGGATGTTTCTTTCATTGATGAAATTCACCAAGCTTTTGAGAGTGTCTTTGTCTAAAATGGTGCCTAATGGGTTTGATGGGTTGGTTATGATCAAGCCTTTCACTCTAATGTTGGCCTCTATTGTTTTGTTGTATGTTTCTTCTAGGGCTTCTATGGTGATTGGGAAATTGTTTGAGCTCTCATAGGTAACTGATATTAATTGAACACTGGTTCGCCATCTCAAATCCCGAACAAATTTGAAATATTCCAAATGCATAAGGCATAAGTGAAAAGTAAAAAAAATTAAAAAAGATGAGACTGCATTAAGGCTTATTATTTTAACACGAGAGTCCGTAAAAAAAATGACATTTAATTTCAAAAATACCATTGCTACAAATTATATAAAGATTATGTATGAATAATATTTTTCAAATTTTAAAAAAAAAAAAATTTTCTCTCATATCATTCGACATAATACGTGATTATTTTGTCGACATCACATAAATGAGAAGACATTTAATGCAAAAATCTATTTGTGTAAAATACTATAAAAATGATATGGCAAAGTTATTTTTATAAGTAAAATCATTTTTATGGTTTTTTATTTTAGAGCGAAAAGGAATTCTGTATGAGTTTTTTAATTTTTAGTATCATTACTCATATTTAATGATCTCAACATCATTAATGATCTCGACCAATCAAAATTAGTCAACTCAATCTTAAAGGTGAGTTCAAGATCCCACCTTTGCCGTTTTAGAGAAGGCAGATCTCAATCACGTGAGACTTTAAATCTCCACTTTACTAAATTGACCAACTGTATTTGATTGAGATGATTAATGACATAATAGTTTAGAACGACAAAAAATGGACTCCAAACATACCTATTTTCTAGAGTGGTCCTAAATATGGTGGACCTAAATTCTTTGTTAAGACCCAAAGTCAGCTTGAGACTTGGACAATTTGCACAAGAGATCTATTAGGAAACTATTCAGTATTTCATAGAAAATATCTTTGAATCTTCCAGGAAACTACTCAGTCTTTCAAAGGTATTTTCTTTGATTCTTTCCATTTCTCTATTTGTTTTGTCTTCTATTGCTTGACTTGAGACTAATTGTAGTTGCTGTTAACAGAAAGATTTTCCATAAAGGGAAGAAGACCGAGAAAAGGATTTTTTACCAGAACTACATTTGAAATGGCTGTTGATCATTTATAGTTTCTGAAGAACAAATTCATCAGTGACTTTGAAGAAGCAGAGGAGGAGGAATTCGTAGAATTCCCCATACGGCTTCATTTTATTGAGATTTCAGAGGTCTTGCATCAAAAGAGGATTGACCCCTGGACACCCATAGGATTGAAAGATGCTCTGTATGACCTCAAGTTTACATTAGTTGATTGTGTCATTTTAGCAGAGAAGAAGAGAGACCACATTACCGAAAACAAGAAAAGTCTCTTATTAAGCTCTCATCATTATATCAGGAAGCAATGGTTTCTTTTCAAGATGAAGAGGAAACTTCTCCGCATCAAAAATGAGTTGCTACAAAACATGAGTGATTGCAACGTTGCAGACATTGCAGATGAGAGGCTTTCGTCCTCGAGCTTGATCAGGGTTTGTCGACCAACAGACTTTCCTGATTTCAGTCTCACTCTAATTCATGGTTGTTGTACAAATTGTGTAAATCAAACAAAATAAATAGATTCATATTGAACAACCACTTAGAATTTCAGAACAAGAACATGCTGAAATTTACAAAAATTCATAATAAAATAAAACTAGTAAAAGGAAGCAAACCAAAGCCTGTGTGATACCACAGTGTCCTTAAAACAGATTCACTGCCTCCCGATGGATGTTGAAGGTACATTGGCGTTTGTCTCCCAGGATACGACGGTCGAAACTAGCTAAGACAGAAGCACCTTCTGAATAGCTTCGGCGAACTTGACAATGGATGCACTCTCTCTAACAAGAACCAAAGAAGAGGCTAACAAAAGAAGATATGAAAAATTTTCTTTGGTGTAAAAGCCATCTCCAACTTTTTATCTCAAAAGTTGGAGGAGAAATGCCTTAATTTATACTAGTAGGGGAGAGTCTTAGCCATGAAGGCTAACATCAATAGGGTCATCAAATGTCATCAACTCTAGCCATTAGGGCTAGAGTTACAAAGGTTCAAAACTCCAAAACCATTATATAAATCATAATGTGTATATAATGTATAAGTTTTGAGAATTAAACTAGATGGGTTGCAAAATGAATACGGGTGTTGGGTCACAACCCGATCCAAGCCCAATCTCAAACACATGCACAAATTAAGCCCAACATAGCTCAGCCCAAAGCTCAAGACTAGGTCCAGGTCCAAGTCCAAGTCTAAGACCAAACCCAGCACATGCACAAGTACAAGTCTAGGCCCAGTCTAAACCAAGACTAAGTCCAAATCTAAACCCAACTTTATTGATGCCCACTTTATGAGACAATTCTCATTCACAACTCAATAGTTTCGGCTCATTATTTTTGTATTACTATCTTCTCACTTAAGATAATACAAAACCACTCAGACCCACTATAGACACCCCATTTTTGACCGCCCTTAAGACTTGGGTGCCACTGATTAATCACTCGTTGATGAGAGTTGTGCTATGCAAATGTTCGATTTCTTCAGCAAAAAGAGCTCTAAATCCCAACCTTACACCCCATTTTGGACCAAAACTATTTTAGACTTGAAAACCCTCTCTTTGAATTTTTTTTTTTGAAAAAGTTTCTACGATGTTCCGAGGCTCGCATTTCGTTAAAAATTGCACTTTTCGGTAAACCAAGCAAGGACAAAGTGGGAAAATGGAAGAGAGGTGAACTCTTTGAAAAAATCTTTAAAACATCTTATTTAGAGGTTTGGAGTTGAAGAAAATTGGAGGAGAGGGAAGAAAACTAGTTGGGGAAGAAGTTGGGTATGAAACTGTTGAGAGAAAACTGGGCAACCTCACTAAATCAGGCCTACCTTTTTGTACACTTGGACTTTAATTGTAGGTCCACCACCATTGGAAATTGGACTTCTGGGGCTTCATTTTACACTCAAGAATCTCCTGAAGTCGAGTACGGATGAGGGAGAAATGGCCGTGTGAAGTTAAGCATCCATCCGATTAAGCCAAAACTAAGTAACGTTCACTAAAATAGGCATATCTCTTAGCAAACTTATAATTTTTATGTGAGGCAAGTTCCATTGGAAAGTAGATTTCTGGGGATTCAATTTAGGCTCAAGAATGACTTGCAAAGGAGTTCGGATGAAGGAGATATGCCCATTTGAAGTCGGGATTGGAAGCAGATTTTTGGTGGTCGACCGACCACCAACAGTGGCAGACCGGCCACACTTTTGGCCGGTCGGCCATTGGAGAAAAAGCTAGATATTTTGTGCTAGCTGTCCCCTAAAAGCTCCAGCTGTTCAAGGCTTGATATTTTCGATCTGAGGGGCAGTTTTTCTATATATACCAAGCCTTCCGTCATGGTTTAAGGTTCCAAAAAATTCCAAAAGTTCCAATTCTTGGGATTCTCTCTCTATCTCTATCTTGCAATACATATACCTTACCCAAACACTTCATAAACCAGTATTGGAGCTCTCCTTGCTGAGATTGTTAAGTCCAAATTTCAGCCATTGAGAGTGAGAATTTGTTGGTTTGTGAACAAAAGTGTTATTCCTCTTCAAGAGTTATAATTTTGAGCACCTTTGCACTACTTCTTTTCTATCTTTTCTTGCTGATTTAGAAGTGTTTTTTAATTGCTTTTATGGGCTGGAGCTTGTGGTTTAAGGCTATTAAAGGTAGAGGGGTTAATCACCCTTCTTTGAACCTTGTTCTCTAAGCCTTTCCACTTGTGTTTCCATCCCTTCATCAAATTTTTTCCAACTTTTTACCATTGATTTTTAGAGGTTTTCAGAGGCTAAAAATGTTGTCTTGAGGTCCCAAAAGTAGAGGGATTAGCCACCCCTCTTTATACTTGTTTACTAGCTCAAAAGCTCCGTGTTTTAGCTTATTGTTTTAGCTACTTTTGTCTTCATTCTAGCAGGTTTTCCAACTGATTTTGGGCTATAAAAACTCTGTGTTTTTGGGTTGAAGCTTGGGTCCTAAGGCCATTAAAGGTTGAGGGGTTGATAGCCCTTTTTTATACCTTATTTTGGAGGCCTTTGCCCCTGTGTTTCCCACCCTTGTCATTTTTTTAAGAGCTTTTAAACACTATTTTCAGAGGTTTTTTAGTAGTTAAAATCATGTTTTGAAGTCCAAATTTAGAGGGGTTAGCCTCCCTTCCTTGTGTCTTGCTTACTAGCCTAGCATGCTCTATGTGTTAGCTTAATTTTCTAGCTTTTGTTAGCTTAATTTCAGTATGTTTTAGGGCTGTTTCAGGCCTTTTTAAAGTCTATTTTGACTTGTTAGTGGAATTTGAGCTTTGCTTTGTATGCTTGTAGTGTAATAGTCCTCACAAGTTTGATGTTCTAGGCCTTAGACACCATCTTGTTCGAGTTGATAGTATTTATTTATGCTTTTATCACTCATTTTCAACACTTAAGCATCTCTGCAATTTCCCTCATTTCTTGGCTTTTATTTTTCTTTGAAAGGGTTTCAAACTACTTGCTTGTTTAAAGCATGAGATTAAGGTCTTGTGCTTAATGGTTTAATCCCTTTGGGGCTCATTACCAACTGCATGATGTCTCTTTCATGCCTAAAACAACTTTTGGTTTGAGCCCTCAATTGGAAATGAGCCCCAAAGGGATTAAAGAGACATCATGCAGTTGTGTTCAATCAGACGTTAGAGGACTTAATCTCACTCCTTGGACTCAATTGATTAAAGGATGGAAAGGTAAAAAATGGGATAATTAAAACTTGGAAATAAAAGTGAGCAAGATATTAATTTGTTGTGTTCAATCAGACGTTAATTGAACACATGGAAACTTGGGCCATTTCATACTCATTAGTGACAAAATGTGCCAAGTTTCCAAGGTCAACCACTTCCCTTGATCTCTCATGAAAGGGAGGAGGTTAGAGTATCATTTTGTTGCATTTAATGAAATTGCACACATTGATTTGTGAGCCATCATGCAATGAAATTGCTTGAGTTGATGGTTTGTGAACAAAAGCTTGTCTCCCTTTGATTTGTCCATGAAAAGGGGGGTGAATTGTGCAAACAAAGCCTTGAAAATACATTGTTTTGCTCTGTTTTCTCTTTGTTGCAACAAGGAAGTCTAGGTTATCAGTGGCCGACAACCACCACCAGTAGCCGACCGGCCCCTTGTCAACCATCAGTGAAATTTGCACAGTGTGTTGGTAAGGTGGAACGGAGGTGTTCTGGAAGTGGGCAGAATTGTTGGTGTTCAATGTGCAAACAGAGGCATTCAGCAGCTAGGCAGTGGTTTTTCGGGTGGAAACCGAGCATGCATGGGCCTCCCTCGCTTCCCGGGATTATCTAATTAGTTTAATTAACAATAGATCAAATATGTGCTGTAATTAATTAGTTGTAGCTAATTAAGTGTTGTAAATAATTAGTTAGTTTAACTAGTTATTCAATTTCATTTTGTAATTAGTTAACTAGAATTAATTTGGTTTGTAATAATTAGTTAGCTAGTTAATTTGTTTCAAGTTTTGTATTAGTTAGCTTAATTAGCCTAGTTAGCTAGTTAGCTTTTATTCATTCAGACCCTCCTTCACGAAGGCATAATGTTGTAATAAGTGTGCGTGTGTGTGTATGTCTTCCATCCACACGTCATTCTCCCTTTTATTTAATCTCTTTTGATGGTTAGATTAGGGACATGTTTTAATTAGCATACCTTATGCTTGCATCCATTCATTTTGTATTGCATGCACCGAGGCTCGGCGCATCATTCAAACTGCATTGCCATTTCAATATTATCTTTGAATACGTGTTTAATCGCATGTTGTTCAAATCGATCCATATGCCATATTAGTAGTTGAGCCTATTAATTGCATATTGTATGTGTTGCATTAGGCATCTTGTATAGTTAGGAATCATACATATTTTTCTAACTCATATATTCTTAGCTTGGAGTACTAGGTGAGTTTTACGCTTTAGCATACTTGCATAAGTGTGAATGCTGCCATGATTAGCATGCTTACCATAAGGCTATATACTTAAATGCTAAACTGCATGAATGCCTGTGGATGAAGGCTTGTTGTTTGAATTGGAACGATTCAACGAATGTAAGTTTTAAGCCCACTTTGTTGAGTGGCAAATCATGTTTTAAGCCCACTATGTTTGGTGGCAGATCCGCAAATTTTAAGCCCACTTGAGGTGGCAAATTCAAACCATTTTTGCAAACAAACATGAGTTGAATTGTTCCAAATTGAGCATACTAGTCTATGCTTGATTGTGCGCATCACATAGTAATGTTAGCTAAATAACCGGAACAAGAGCACATAATGTTTATAAAATATCATATCATGATTAGTAGAGGCCGATCTTTGATCGGGCGAGTGGGGGTGCTTAATTCATGACCTTCCGCCCTCATACCCAAGTTCCCAAGCCGAGGCAACTTTGGTGATGACGGACACATGGCCTTCGGCACAAGTCAAGGTTTCCTAAATTTCTTCAAAACAAAAAATATTTAGATGGCGACTCTGTATCTGGCAAAACAGTCCAATTTTAGCATTATTTGATTTAAAATCGATTTTCCAAAACGATTTGTTGGATTTGGACTTTTTGGTGTTTATTAATTTCATATTGCACTTGTGAGATTAGATTCAGAACCGCGGGAGTCCGAATTGTGAGGCCTTCTTTTGAAACCTTTCGAAAGGGGGGGCGCGAAAAAGGTGAGCCACGCCCACCTCAACCAGCGGTTAGGTCCCGCTTTAATTTAGAATTAAAGTTGCTGAAAAATCATTATTTTCCAACAATCCCCCACATGAAGAAAATTGACCGAATAAAGAAAACTGGTCAACGCTTAACAACAAAGACTAGGAGAGAGAGCACATAGAATAACCCTGTATCAGAAAAGGTACAGTTGGCCTTAAACCTTTTGTAGTGAATGCCTATCGGATTCACTGGCTGACCAGTGAATGTGATGTCTTGAACTGTTCTGCCGTTTGTGTAAATCGAGACAATAGACCTCACACAGGAGTTACTCCAACCATTATGCTTGATCTCACTAGAGTGTTCGGTTTGGCTCTAGAATACTAGCCTGGTTCAGTGAGTGTTTTTCAAGAATTTAGCCTTGTCAATTCTTAAAGAAGCGGCCCCACTTCGCACTCACATAGGTGACCTACATAAGGTATCTCTCTAAACCATGGTTGACTATTCACAACACTTAGGTCATTAAATGCATCAGCTTAACCTCCCACTCCACAGGGTATCACTGTATAAAGGAATGGGTAGGAGGATTTACCTCCACTGTGACTCATCCATTACACGCAATTAGGTTGTCCCTTTAAACCTAGATCTTGGGATCTCTAGTCAACTAGGTGGGTTTTCCATTCCGGTAACATTACTAAAGGCCTTAACCCCATTTCTCTTGACGATGTTTCTACTAACTCTCGAGTTAACCCTTTAGTTAGCGGATCCGCAATGTTGTCCTTGGACTTTACGTAGTCTAGAGATACAACTCCATTAAAGAGTAGTTGTCGTATGAAATTATGTCTACGACGGATATGTCTTGACTTTCCATTATACATATGACTCTGTGCCCATCCAATCGCCGATTGGCTATCACAATGAATACAGATAGCAGGCACATGTTTCAACCAACGTGGAATATCTTCAATGAACTGGTGAAGCCATTCAGCTTCTTTAGTTACTTTATCCAAAGCAATAAACTCAGATTCCATCATTGATCTCAATATACACGGTTGCTAGGAAGATTTCCAAGACACAGCTACCCTTCCGAGGGTAAACACATAACCACTAGTGGATTTGGAGTCCTTTATATCAGATATCCAATTAGCGTCACTATACCCTTCTAATACCGCTGGTATCTACTATAATGCAGCCCATAATCTCGAGTGTAACTAGATAACCTAACACCCGTGTAACGCCTCTTCAATGAGTAGCATTTGGATTACTCGTGTATCTACTAAGCCTACTAATAGAGTAGGCTATATCCAACCTTGTACAACTCATCAAATACATCGAACTTCCAATGATTCGAGAATATTTTTAGCTGAGAGACACTCTCACCATCATTATTGGTCAAATGTAGACTCATGCCTACCGGTGTCCTAGACACACTTGTATCTGATTTACCAAATTTCTCAAGTATCTTCTTAACATAATGAGACTGAGAAAGTACAATACCACTAGATGTTTTGGTAATCTTAATACCCAGAATGACATCTGCAAGGCCCATATCTTTCATGTCAAACTTGGAGTTTAACAATCTCTTGGTAATTCTAATAATTTCATCATTACTACCAATAATGACTATGTCATCTACGTATAGACACAAAATGACATAACTTCTATCAATGTCTTTAATATATACACACTTGTCACACTCATTGATTCTAAATCCATTTAACAACATAGCGTTTGTCAAACTTCTCATGCCATTGCTTAGGAGCTTGCTTCAAACCATATAATGACTTGACAAGCTTACAGACTTTCTTATTTTTCCCTAGAGCTGAAAACCCCTCGGGTTGCTCCATGTAGATTTCTTCATCTAAATCTCCATTTAAGAAAGTTGTTTTATATGCATTTGATGGATCTCCAGAGCATGTAAAGCGGCTATCGTAATCACCATGTGAATGGATGTAATCCTTGCCACAGATGAATACGTATCAATGTAATTTAGGCCTTCTCGCTACCTGTATCCTTTGATAATTAGCCTAGCTTTATACTTATCAATTGACGCATTCACTTTTATCTTTCTTCTAAAGATCCACTTACTCCCTAAGGCCTTATTGCCTGGGGTTAGATGAACCAACTCCCAAGTATGGTTCTATAAGATGGAGTCAGTTTCACTCTTAATTGCTTCTTTCCATAAAGACTTTCAGATGAAGTCACAGCTTCATGGAAAGTTCGAGGTTCTCCCTCTAACATATAAGTCAAGAAGTCCGGACCAAAGGACTTTGCGGTCCTAGCCCTTTTACTTCTTCTTGGCTCATCTATTTCCTTATTTTGATCATCTACTTGATCATCTATGTGATCATTGTCACCTTTAACCTCTTTCATTGAACTCGGAAGCCCTTCGTGGATACGACAAGGAAATACATTTTTAAAGAAAGATGCATTTCTAGATTCCATAATAGTATTCTTGTGTATATCTAGAATAACAGACTTATACACAAGAAATCAATATGCACTACTATATTGTGCATAACTGTTGAATACAAAGTCAACAGGTTTTTAGGCTTATCCAAACCCTCTTAGGTTTAGGTATTACCACCTTTTGCATGACACCCCACATTTGTAGAAATTATACAAAAGCTCTTGACTTTTTCCAAAAATTCATACATGGTCTTTAAACAATTTCTTGTGTCACAATGATTATGAAACTCTCAAAATCATATCACCGTAAATACATTCCTAGACTGTCATCAACCGAATTAGGCACCCAAACATATTTGGTCCAACCTATCACTCTGAAGCCAATAGTCTTACTATTAGGAAACACAAATCCAGTGTTCAATAGTCTACTATTCGGAACATCATAACATGGCTAGTAGTCTTATCACTAGGAATCACTAATTTCTCAGCATGCAGTTAGTAGACTTTCTACTATTAGGAATCACAATGTTTAACCTGTGATCAATAGTTACTTTACTACTAGGAATCACAACATCCTGACATAGGATCAATAGACTCTTTCATTACTAGGAATCATTATGTCTTGACATATGATCAGTAGCCTCTCCACTACTAGGAACCATTATGTCTTGACATGTGATCAGTCATCTGTTTGCTACTAGGAACCACAATCTCATACTATATAGCCAGTGGTCTAACACCTCCTATGAACAACCAGTTTTCTATCTCTGTCATTAGTGATCTTGTACTCATTAGGAGCCACCAATTTAAGAATATATTTGGAATTTAAAAATTCAAAAATATATTCACCCATTTGAATGGGTTGTCTCATATTTGCTTTCAAGCAAAGTCACATAGCAATCATATATGCTATAATTGACACAAGGTTAACATACTAGTTGCCTCTGATTAATTCAGAGATATTATTATGCAATCTTATGATTTCCTTAATCATGCTTGATCTCTCTAGATCTTCCTTTAAGAACCTTGCAAGGCTTAAGGTTGTTAGGTGGAACAACATTTCTGTTGTCACCTCTTGGAGCCATTTCTGAAAAATCACAACAGAATTTCATTATTTTGTTTTTCCAGAAACTAAACTTAACACTAGAAAATCCACAGTTTGAAATTTAATTCAAAACTGATCTCACCACTTACCCTAGAATTGAACATGGTCAAGAAAGTTTCTAGGAAGACTGGAGGGGTCACATCGGTCCCACTTAAGACCCATTTAACTTTAGATAAAACTTTCAAGAGTATGTTGACTCCTAATCCATGGGAAACAAATTTAAAATTAAGTTTTCCGGGGGATAAACAAGGTTATAACAAACCAACTCCCATGCAAATAAATTTGCTACCAGAATTATACCACTTATAAAAGTTAATCGGTACTCTCGGAACTGAGCCCATTATTTCCGAATAAAATCAGAAATATTTTAGCTAATGCTAAAATTTAGTTTCTTTTCTCAAAGCCAAAACACTTTGGAAATAATCAGATTATAAACCAAAACTCTTTGGAAATAATTAGATTATAGCCAAAAACTTTCTCCAAACTTGGTTTTCCAACACTTTGGGAATAAAATGATTAAACTTAAAGATTTCCTAAAACCCCAAAGGTTTGAAATCAAATCCGTCTTAGTTGTCATTTCTAAACAAATAAGAACTACTCTTTAGCCAAGGCTAAACATTTTAGTTTCTATTACAGAAAACCAAACCAAATTCCAAACTTACAAATAATTTAAAAATTGCTAAACAAATTACAAGCAATACAAAAAATTGCTACAACAATGATTAAGCAAATAAAATGCTTCTAATAATACTAGCAAATAAAACTTGTTGTTACACAATTGGTAAAAACCAACTAAACCCAAGCAAAAAATTGCTTTAATTAATCCATAAGGATTTTATTTAGTCCAAAAGCTTTTCCACGCTTAGGTATTCCTATTCAACACAAAGGCTAGTAGTTCAAACATTTTTGTTTTGACATCCCAAATACTATTCATTTGGTTTTGTATTTATTTTTTTCAAACCCTTTTGCATAGATATTCCTGTAAAGAAAATTAGTAGAAAACCAAGAAAAAAATAAAAACCAAATAATCTAAAGAAACTGTAAAATAATAAATTAATTTAATAGCAAAATTAAGAAAAATTAAAATGCTAGACAAGTTATACAATTAAACTTGTAACTCTAAAAATTAATAATGAAATTAATTGACAAGAGTTATATGAAATTATAACACCATAATTATATAAATAAATACACAATTAACACTTTCAATTGGCAAGAGTTACAAAACCTTAAACATTATAACCATGAGTTATATATCAATTATTACATAATAAACATGTAAATAAATTGAACAATTAACACACAATTAATTGTAAATAACTCATGTGAATAATTCTAGCAATTAACATGTGAATCATTTTAGAAATAAAATCATGCAAACAATTATAGAAACATAAACTAAATTTTTTTTTAAAAAAAATAATAAGCATGTAACCAATCAAAATGCATAATTTAAAATCATGAATTTCCAGGAAACACAAACAATAGACTTAATGCAAATTGATCTGCAACCAAAACATTTCACATTGACTTCTGGGCATAAAAACCAAATTGAATTTATATAAAGCAACAGTATGCATTTATGGATTTAAATCTATGGAAATAGCCTATTCATACAAAGAATTTGAGATTCTAATTAACACTGCTCATGAATCTAAATTTTCATACATTAAACTAAGCCAAAGCTCTATGCTACAGGTGGTTGATTGTTGGGAATAAAGAGTAGCATGCAAAGCTATATATATATATATTATGTAACAGTCACACATGCATATATATATATATATATATATATATATATATATATATATTACTTAATGTAATTTCCTAATCATGACTTCCATAAACAAACAAAGGTGTAGACACAATCTGCAAAGATGCTACAGAAACCAAAACAACATTTCTGGGCAAATTATAATGAAACAAAGTAAAAGTAGTGATGAAGCTATTTGTTTAATTTGATTAAAAAATGCATTTAATCTGTTTTAAGTTTGTTGTACAACTTTTGTAAATCAAACTAAATAAATAGATTTATATTGAACAACCACTTAAAATTTTAGAACAAGAGCATGCTAAAATTTACAGAAATTCATAATAAAATAAAACTAGTAAAAGGAAGTAAACCGACGCCTGTGTGATACCACAGTGTCCTTAAAACAGATTCACCACCTCCCGATGGATGCTAAAGGTACGCTGGCATCTGTTTCCCAAGATACGACGGTCGAAACCAGCTAATACAGAAGCGCCTTTTGAATAGCTTTGGCAAACATGACAATGAATGCACTCTCTCTAACAAGAATCAAAGAAGAGGCTAACAAAAGAAGATATGAAAAATTTTCTTTGGTGTAAAAAACCATCTCTAACTTTTTATCTCAAAAAACTATCTCATTTTCCATCACAAAATCTCTCTAAAAACAACCTACTAAGTTGGGAGAGAAAGGCCTTAATTTGTACTAGTAAGGGAGAGTCTTAGTCATAAAGGCTAACATCAATAGGGTCATCAAATGTAGAGTTGCAAAGGTTCAAAACTTCAAAACCATTATATAAATCATAATGTGTATATAATGTATAAGTTTTGAGAATTGTTGGCTGTATAATTTGTTAAAGCCAATCACAATTTAATACGTGGCACGAAGAGGGCAATTTGGGGAGTTAATACAAGTTGTCAACCAAAGTCAAACACGTGGTAGTTCGTATTGGTAATAATGGATCTGGGTAACACTGGAACAATCGATAGATATAAAGTGATGTGGCCTAACGGTTACTCACAAAGTTTAAATTCAAAATCAAGAGGGAAGCTTAACTACAAGAGTGGCGTAGTGGGACTGACTATGAGAGAGCATGTTCAGCAATCATGCGAGGACATTTCAACAGTTGAAAGCCTAATTCAACAGTTATCATTGAAAAGTATAAATAGCAGAGAAGGCCCCAGAATGAAATCGGGACTCAGATCAAAAAACCAGTTTATTTACTTCATTTTTCCTTCCAGCTTTTACAGTTCTTTACATTTCTGCACTTCAATTCCTGTACTGCACTTCATTTCCTAGGAGTAGTTTCAAATAGCTTGTTGTTGTGAACATCTACGAGGCTGGGTTAGATCATTGTAAGTTTTCATTTTACTTAATGAAATTCAGATTCTGAAATTGTTCTGCACTTGTTATTATTTACTAAATTCTCCTAAACAAGCCACCAGTAAAAGTCCTCTTCATTGAGGCTGAGAGAATTATAGCACAATCGTTTGATAATTGGTTGGCAATTAATATTCTGTAAGGACTAATTGATCCTTGCTGGCACGCTTAAAATTACATTATTAACCTTCGAAAGCCAACATATATTTTTGGCACGCCCAGTGGGACACTAAAATGGCTAGACATAGGAGACAAGAATAAAATGAATGCCTGGAAGAAAGTGTGGAGGGAGAGGTAGAAGTACCTGATCCAAAGGATAATGTGATAACACATCCTATGGAAGCACCTATCTCATCAGAACTTATAGTCGAACAGACCAACAATTCGGAACATGCATCACATGTTCAAAATATTGGACAAGGCCATGGAATTAGATCATCCACTGTTTCATCTACCCAGCCAATGAATCCATGGGAAGGCTTGGTGAATGCCATGGGACAGAAGTTAATGTATACAATGGAAAGATGGGCAACATCTTTCATGGATCGAATGAATTCCCATCAACCAACTAGCACAAGGCATATAGAGGAAAATTCAAATGTTCCTCAACAAAGATTGGCTAGAGATAAACAGTCTTTGCAAAGTAGTGGACATACTAATGGTCAAACTAGTAATCAAAATTATGAAATACCATCACCTATACCTCAGTCATGGTATGAGCCTCTTTCGAGACCCATGGTAAACCAAAATATCTCATTACCTAACAACGAAGCCATACAAATTGGTGGATATGGGCCAACACAAGAAAATGACATGAGAATGTTTCCAAATCCCATGTTCGAAACCATGCTTGGCACAAGGGGGTTCACTAACCCTCTGTTCGAATTCACAAGCGAGGGATGTAGCTCAACTTTTTTGCGCCCCCTTTCAGAAAACTCGAAAGAAGCCCTACAGTTCGGACTCTCGCTATTTTGAATCCAATGTCATAAGTGCAATGTGAAATTGATAAACACCAAAGAGTCCAAATCCGGAAAATCTTTTAAAAAATCGATTTTGAATCAAATTGCCAAAAATGGACTGCTTTGCTAGATACAGAGTCACCACCTAAATATTTTGGGAAATTTAGAAAACCCATGACTCGTGCCAAAGGCCATGTGTTCGTCATCACCAAGATTATCTCAGCTTGGGAACTTAGGTACAAGAGGGGAAGGTCATGAATACATTTGAGCACCCACGCTAGCCCGATCAAAGATCGGCCTCTACTAATCATGAAATGATTTTTATCAACATTATATGCTCTTGTTCTGGTTATTAGGCTAGCATTTACTATGTGATGTGTGCAAACACAAGGTATAGACTAGTTTGCTCGAATTGGAACAATTCAATTTCATGTTTGTTTTTCAAAAAGGGTTTGTGTAGACACCCCATTTTTTACCGTCGTCAAGACTTGGACGTCATCGTTTGAACACTCAATGATCATCCATGCTCGTGTTCGTTTTGAGTTCCCGGAGGTCTCGGCCGCGCGCCTTGCCTCAAGATCTCTTAACTTGACTGTTTTATGCTTGGTTGTGGACCAAGCACTTGTGTTTTTGCTTTTAAGGGAAGAGTGTGGCTTGTTGGCCATTTCCTCAACCCATCGGCCAAGGCATGAAGCCATCGGCCCCTTTCTCTTGCCATCGGCCGAAGGTGATGGCCGATCGGCACTGTTTTTGGTCGACCGGCTACCTTTGTTGGTCAATCGGCCATATTTTCCAGCCGACCGCTTTCCATCTACTTTTGGCAGATATTTTATGCCAGCTGTCATAGCTAGCATGCACAATTCATTCCCTCCATACACGTGTATGGAGGGATTTGCACCTTGTGTTAGCTTCTCCAAGAAGCCTTGAAATTGGTTTCCTATAAGAAGGGAGCTCCTCCTCCCTCCTCAAGGGTTAGAAAAAATCTGAGGAGAAGTTATATATCTATCTATCTCTATATCTCCCTCTCTTTACATTTTGTGTGTGCATTTGTGTTCTAAAGTGCATTTTGTCCATACTTTTGCACTAGAACACCTAGAGTTACACCATCCTTGTGTGCTGAGGTACCAGGAGGTTGGTTTTAAGGTTTTTGAGTTGGTTTTGATCAGAGAGAGTTGCTGGTCTTGTTTCTTGAAGTTGTTGTTCAAAGGTGAGATTCTAAACTTTAGATACCCCATTCTTGCTTAAGCTTTTACACATACTTCTATATTGTTTCAAGCTTGACACTAAACTACAAAAAATTCTGATTTTGTATGCTTGTTATAGTTTCTTAAGGTCACTTTTTGGTTGGGGGTTGTCTACTCCCTCTTAGGCCTTGTTTGGCCTTGTTTTGTGCGTTTGCTTTTGAGCTTTGGGATCATCTTATTTTCACCTTCCCACCACTGAAATCTAGAGGATTTTCAGTAGTGGAGAAGAGGTTTTGGAGTCTTGTATAGGAGAGGGACACCCCTCTCTCCTTATGTCTCATGTGCTTGTGTTGTCGGCTTATAAGAGTAGCATGTTTACTTAGCATGTCTTGGTTCTATTTCAGCACTTTTTAGTGGCTTTTAGGACCTGCCTTAACTCTATTCCATGTTGGTTTGACAGCATCTTGCATGCTTCATATACTTGTAGAGTAATCTTGCTTGTTTGCATAACATGCATCTTGCATTTGGATCATCATGCTTGCATATTTTGGCTCAACTCAAAGGAGCTTTTAGTCATGTTTCACCATGTTTAAGCTCTGTTTGGTGTTGTCTTGGTCATGCATGCATTGTTTTGTATAGCCTTGGTTCATTCTAGCTTGTTAGCTTTGTGCCTTGAGTTCATCAGCATGTGTTACTTGAAGTATTTTCATGATTTGGCATCATACGAAATGTAATTTCAGTCCATGTTTTGTGGTCACACACTCGCATTTATCACCTATTCCACGCTTTGGATAGTTTGTGTTTCATGCCTTAAGAATAGGTCATTGTGCATGCCATCATGCTTAGGCCTTTGGGATGCCATCTAGGTGGGTTTTTGAGCTCATTCTAACATGCCATAACTCTGATTTTATTGGCCTAAGTCATGCCATGCTTGGTTATAATAGGTGCAGTGCAATTGCCCCATTTTGGCCTTGTATGCGTCTTGTTTTGTGCTCACCTTTCTAACATATTTTGAGCTCATCCCATGCATGTTCTAGCCTTGTTTTGGTCTGCCTTAGGACTATTTTGGGTCACCTTGGTCCTTTGGGGCTTGGTTGATATGGCCATGGTTCAAGTACCTTGGCTAGCTTTGAACTTGAAGTCCATTAGCATGCCTTGCTTGTGTTATGTGTTTGATTTGGCATCACTCTTAACATAATTTCAGAGCTTATGGTGTCACCATACTACTATGATTGTCACCCCTCGCTCATGTTTGGGTGTTGTGACCTTATGCCTTAACTCTTGGACCATTGCATGTGCATGCTCATTGTGCATTACATTTTATCCCTTCATCATTTTGGCCACTGTTTTTGGCGTGGCTGAGGCCTATCCATTTTCAGTGTAAGTCCATGGATCATGTGGTTTGTGTGTCGTTGCATGTTTATCGCATTGCATGCTTGTCCATCTTTGCATGCTATGCATGTTTGTATGTTTAGGTTGCATTTTGCATGCTTGCTAGTTTGCATTTTGTCACATGCTTGATTAGGTTGCATTGCATTTGACATGCTTGTTAGCTTAGCCTTGTGTGCATGCTTGAGTCCTATTGCATTTGGCATGCTTAGGTTGCATAGCATTGCATTTCCATGTTGCATTGTATTTGGCATACTTGCTTGCATTACATTGTGTTTGGTTTGGGGTGTCAAACCAAACACGAGGAGCGAGGAACGTTAGTACTTGAAGTGACGAAACGTGCCTCAATCCTTAGTCGCCGACGCTCTTGATCCAACATGATAGAGTGTGAGGCCTTCATGTGTTTTGTGCATTCATTCCATATTGATTTGCACACTTGGTTCCTTTGGCCATCATGCATTGAAATGCGTGATTGATGGCCCGAGGGTCGAGAACCATACTCCCTTGAGTTCGTGACATGATAGGAAGGATGGTTGTGCACACATTGCTTTGAAAATGCATTGCCATGCTCTGTTTGTCCTCTGCTACAGCAAAACAGTATTCTGCAAGAAGGTGTGGCCGACCGGCCATCTCTAGTGCCGATCGACTAAACATTTTTGGCCGAGAGCCCCATTATTGGCCGATGACCAGTTCCCCTTGGCCGATGGCCTCTCACAGCACCTAGAAGGTGATTCAGAAGCATCCTTTAGACTTGTACAGTTTTCAGAGGTGCAGAGCAGTGTAAACAGAGGCAGCATGAGCATGGCGATAAATTTCCAAGCGAAGCCGAGCATGCATGCATTTGTCCCTCTTCCCGAAGCCGTTTTACCGCTTTAATAGCTTAATTAATTTGTTTCATTAGTTAAGTGTTGTGTAATAATTAATTAGCTAGTTAGTTAGTTAATTAGTCAATTTGTATTATTCTTTCGGACCCTCCGTCGAGAGGGCGAATTTTTTAATAAGTGTGCGTGAGTGTGTGAATGTCTACCAACCCCACGTCTTTCTCCCTTTTATTTAACCGCTTTCGATGGTTAGTTTTAGGGCATATTTTAATTAGCATACTTATGATAGCATGTTTGTATTCATTCATCTGTACTGCATGCACAGGGCTCAGCGCATCATACTAACTGCATCGTATTTCAATTTCAACTTGAATACATGTTATCTAAATTGCATCTCACATGACATCTTAGAATAGCCGAGCCTATCTTAGTTGCATTTTTCATGTGTTGTATTAGCCATCTTAACATGAACTAGGATCATGCATTGATTACTAACTAGTTTCTGTTTTGGCTCGGAGTACACTGTGAGTGTTTACGCTTTAGCATACTGCATGTGTGTGTGTTAACATGACAGCATGCTTGCCATGAGGCTAATTGCTTATGTGATATAACTGCCTGAATGCCTGTGGGTGAAGGCTGGATTACTTGAATTGGAATAATTCATCAAAATGCAAGTTTTAAGCCCACTTGAGAATGGCAAAATCATGTTTTCTAAGCCCACTTGAGGGTGGCAAATCCACGTCTTAGCCTACTTGCGAGTAGCACCTTCAAACCATTTTCAAACAAACAAACATAAGATGTTTTGTTCCAACTTAGGCGATCTAGTCTATACTTGTGTGTTGTGCGCATCACATAGTAATTATAGGTTAATAACCAGAATAAGAACGCATGTGTTTTTCAAAAACAAGATATCATGTTTAGTACAGGCCGATCTTTGATCGGGCGAGCAGGGGTGCTCATAGATGACCTTCCCCAATCGCACCCAAGTTCCCGAGCCGAGGCAACTTTGGTGATGACGGACACGTGGCCTTAGGCAACGAGTCAGGGTTTCCTAAATTTTCCAAAAATAAAATATTTAGGTGGCGACTCTGTATTTGGCAAAGCAGTCCATGTTTGGCACTTCTTTCTTAAAAATCAGTTTTCCAAAACGATTTGCCGGATTTGGACTTTTTGGTGATTTATCAGTCTTGCATTACACTTTGCGAGATCAGATTAAGAACCGTGACATTTGAGTCCGAACTGTAGTAGCATGAAGCCCAAGGGTGCGCCTACAGTTTCTGGCGACTCTGCTGGAGAGTTAGAGAACTTGACTCGAACTCTTGATATCTTGTTTTGATTACACTTATGTGTCTCTTTGCATTGCATGTGCATTGGTGCGCCTAGGACACCGTGTTTGCCGTATGCTATTCTTGAACGGTTTGCCGGAGGCCCGCTTTGAGAAGCGTGCCATAAGGCTGACTGGTTGCAGGCTCTGCCACGACGGGAACACAAACCTCGGTTTTTACCGGGGCACCCTTTTTTGACCATTCGACCTAGTGCATATCGGAATCCATAGTGACTATTACAAGCTAGGACAGGTTGCTTACCCGATTACAGGTTGTTTGAAACCACTGTGTGCATAGAGAAACCCTAGCTCCTGACAAAATAGGATAGGGAAACCCTACCCCACATAGCGGTGTTTTGGCTCTCACTTGCTTGTTATGTGCTTTTAGAGTTGGCCTCTACAGGAATGCACGTATCAGTCTGCAAGTTTGGGTATCAGGCCTGCAGGCATCAGTACTTGGGAATCAGTTTTACCTGCGGATATCAGATTCAGATTTGGGGCAGTGATTTGGGAACAGTGATCAGTGGTTGAGGACAGTTCATTCAGCTTGTGTTTACCAACTGTGTGTTATGTTAATTTAAGCCGTTATGTTGTCCATCTTTCTGTTCATTATTTCGTTATTATGCTTTATTTATCTTTTTGCAAGGTAGTTTAGCACCATTGCATCCGACCAGGCAGATATTCCCTGAGCACTCTGGGTTAGAGGTCGTAGACTTAATCGATCTAGGGAGCTGGTAGACGGACAAGCAGTGTTCCTTTCTTTACCCTCGGTTACCAGACGGAGGTCAAAAAGACGTAGTGTATCGGTATAGCAGTCGCCAGATCAGTGGTCTACCCCCCAGTGAACAATCAGGTTGAGGTCTCAGTTTCTACTGTAGGGATAGATATACCGGTTATTCAGCTAGATCCGCATCCCATGGCAGGAATGGAAGAAATGATGCGTCAGCTTCAGGAGAGTATGAAAGCCATGCAGCAGGATGCTGCCCGTCAAGCAGAATTTGCCACACGCCAGGCCGAGGTTATGGCCCAGCAGGCAGAGTTGATTGCTAGGTTACAGTAACAACAACCACCACAGCAAGCCGGACCATCTGCTTCGCACCAGGTTCCTCCCCCACCAAGAGTTCCAATACTTGGGGAGACAGCTAACGTCCAGGACAATACGGGTGATCCAACGGGGCCGGCTCCACCCCCGATCCTACCCCAGCTATCCAAAACACCTATCAACCTACCGGATTCTCCCTTTGAGTTTGAGGTGGACCCCATAGCGTTGAAGGTGAGCAAGCTTGAAAAGTTGTTCAAGAAATCTCAGGGTGTGAAGTCCATTCCAGATATTGAGGATATTGAGGATGGGTACACCGACTCGGCCGTGACACTGCCAGATCGGTTTAAAATGCCGCACATCGACCGCTTTGACGGGTTTAGGGATCCTATGGTGCATTTACGGTTGTTTTCGGACATACTAAGGCCGATGGGCCTCTCCAGATTGTAGAAGCTTTCTTTGTTTGGCTGGACCCTGTCGGGTGTAGCGGCTATTTGGTACGCAAAATTGGAGGATGCTGTTAAGAGGAATTGAGATGAGATGGCCGAGGCCTTCATAGCTCAATACTCCTACAATACACAGATCGAGGTCACAACCCGTGACCTTGAAACAGCTAGGCAAGAGTCGAAGGAGAGCTTCTCCGATTTTGTGACCCGGTGGAGGGCCAAGGCCTCGATGATGACCATCAGGCCTGTTGACAAAGATCAGATTCGGATGGTTGTGCGCAACCTCCAACCCAAGCTTATGTAGAAGATGATTGTTCTCCCCCTCCCCACCTTTGCAGATTTACATGAGATAGGGGTGCAGATCGAAGACGCTATGAAACAGGGCCCCATTGATAATGAGAGAGGACAGCCTAAGAGGACATTCAACCGCAGTACGAATGCAGGCACAAGCAGTGCTGCAGCTGCCAGAGCTTCAGATGTGAGTATGGTCACCACCGCCACCACCCCAAGAACCCTTGCAGCTACCCCATTCACCGGTGCGTCCGGAAGTAGCTCACAAACAACCAGGAACCCACCCCGAGGCCAGAGTCTTCACCCCACTATACATGCCCATGTCCAAAGCTCTGCGGGTTCTGATCAGAAAGAGGCACTTGAAGCCCCTGGAGCCACGGCCATTGCCAGAAAAACTTCATCCCTCCCATAACCCGGCGAAGTACTGCGCCTTTCACCAACAGCATGGTCATGACACCGACCAGTGCTTTCGATTGCGTCATGAGATTCAGGATCTCATTGACAATACGGTGACCGTGCCTCCGAAGAAACCGACCAACCCTCTCTCACCACACAACCAAGCTCCACCTTCCAAACACATCAATCTGATCCAAGCTGGGTTGTGTCATACGACCCTAGCATATATATCACCCCTTCCCACCTACCCAAGCCGGAGGTGTTCATTCTTGACAGTACTGACTTGTGCATGTTGGACATCTCCCAAACCCAACCCGAAACGGTGGTGGTGACTATCGAAGATAAAACTGGGTAGACTATGGGGGCAAATAAGATTGATAATACAGAGCCTGAGGGGTCTGCGAGCTTCATGTATAACCCGAGCGGTTACATTACGTCAGTAGGCCAGGTTGGGCTGAATGTGGAATTGTCAGTAGGGGCAGAGATTTGTGTAGTACGAGAGAATGGACCTAATCAGGGGCTGGATAACTTGGCAGAACTGGAGGAGGACATCGCAAACCTTCAATTCTTCGACGAACAGGACCCAGGAGACGTAACTGTCGACTGGTTTGGTCTGGAAGGATCAGCAGAAGCTATCGGGTGGCTCAGCGACGAGCCAGGTATTATTGAACAGCCTCTACCAGAACAGGGTCCATCAGGGATGAGGACATCAACTGTGGCCGGAAGGGCTGGGAATCAGTCTGCATCGCCAGAGAGCACCAGTGTTAAGAATTTTGCTCAGAATCTGGGCAATTTGAATATAGGAGATGTTGAACATCAAGCTGCACTGAAGCAATCTGAGCGGGAAAGGATCGAGGATTCTGAGAGGGCTAGAAAGGTCAAGGCCCCTGCGGGGATAGAACATGTTGTGTACACAGGAGTAGAGCGTGCTGCGGGCACGAGAATGGAAGGTGCTGTGGGCACCAGAATAGTTGTGACGGAGCCAGACAGGTGTCTGTCGGCTGCCGATGGCATGTGGTAGGAAGATGATAATCTATGTCTTGCTCACACAGATGAAGACTGGGGACAAAGCCAGCTGGATGATACCTGGTATGTGGGAGAGGTTGACCACATGACTAGGAGTGGGCGATATTTCAAGCCCCCGCACTTAGATAAACCAGAAGCGTCCGGAAAAGACAAGGAGGCGGAAAAGCAGAAGGATAAATTGCTCGAAGAGAAGGCTGTGCTGAAACAGCTTAAAAAGATACAGGCAGACATCTCCATCTGGGGACTACTTATGGCCTCCAGAGTACACAGACAGGCTGTCCTTTCTACAATGGACAAGGCCAAACTTTCGATCGATACCAGGCTTGAACAGCTGGTAGGATTGGTTTTTCTGGGAGGAGCTTCCCCGACGTTGACCTTTTCTAACAAAGAACTGCCGCCTGAGGCTGCAAACCATAACAAACCGCTCTACATCTCTGTGGAGTGTAGAGAAAAGTGGGTACCGGTAGTTCTTGTCGACACAGGATCCGCCATTAACGTGTGCCCATCAAAGATGGCATATGCAATCGGGTTGAAGCTCGCGGACTTTGTGCCAACGGCCCAGGTGATAAGGGCATATGACAATACAAGCAAAGAGGTGATGGGGATCGTGCAGATTCAAACTCAGGTTGGTCCAGGACATCACGAGATTGATTTTCATGTCTTGGACATTCCCGCAACCTTCAACTTACTCTTAGGGCGGCCGTGGCTGCACCAGGTGAAAGCGGTCTCTTCCACCCTGCATCAGATGTTGAAATACCCCCACGGGAAGGGGGTGGCTATTGTTTTTGGGAATTCATCAATCCATCCGCCACCAGAAGTGTCTACACCGGTTTTGGAAATCGAGCATGGCACGGAGGATGTGTTCCTATCAGGATTTACCCTAGCCGAGGCCCGGGTCATTCAGAACATCTTGGCTATTGATGAGGGGTTATATGTCAGCGCGCAGTCAGTGTACCTCAAAACACGCTGAAAATGAAAACAAATTCCAAACACACTGAAATCGTGTGAGGAAGGGAACACTCTAAACACGCTGAAATCGTGAGAAGAGGTCCGAAAATAACCGCCCAGGTGCGCGCACAACGCAACCTGAGATAAATTCCAAACACGCTGAAATCGTGAGAGGAAAGGAACACTCTAACCACACTGAAATTGTGAGAAGAGGTCAAACCGCTCAGGAGACCGCACGCATCCTGAGAAAAACTCCAAACACGCTGAAATCGTGAGAGGAAAGGAATACTCTAACCACGCTGAAATCGTGAGAAAAGGTGTGAAAACAACCACTCGGGCTTGCGCTTCACGCGTCCCGAGATAAAACACACCCAGGGCCACGCTTCACGCGTCCTGAGATAAATTCCAAACACACTGAAATCGTGTAAGGAAAGAGACACTCTAACCACGCTGAAATCGTGAGAAGAGGTCCAAAAACAAACAATCAGGAGCGTGTTCCACGCAACCTGAGAAAGCCCCGGGGGACAACGATCCTAAACACTGCTCAGCGTAAAAGGATAAATGATTTGAGATAACACAAGATGCAAATAAATGTAATAAGTGTGATGATATGATACAAGCAATGCAGTGCATGATGCTTAGGGAACGCAATAATCAAACAAAGCAGCGCTTTAGCAAGCACCTCATGGGGCGAGTGGCGATGAACCGCTCTACTCGGACGGGGATCTCCCCTTGTGTTCTTCGAACTCTTACCTTCAACTCACAGTACAAAGGTCCTGAAATGCTAACAAGGGGTAACTTTTGCATGTAGAAACCACAAATGGCATTTTCCTTCTTGATCATATTCACAACTTGCCCTATTCTCCAATGAGGTGACAGACTAGGTTGGTTCAGTATCCAGAATTGAGGCGCATACACATGCTATCTCAATCTATGGGGCTGCCATACAGATTTCAAGCCAAGGATATACCCCTGGGTATTTAAACCAGACTTTAGTCTTGGAAATTCCAAACCTTTGTGTTCTAGGCATCAGCCATTTGAACTCTAGTTTCCACCGTCGCAATTGGTCTCCTAGGAACTCATTGCAAACACAGCCAAGATAACTCTGGCGGGGAATGGTACTCATGGAGAGCACTTCTGATTGCCATTCTGGATTCGAAGCAGGCTTGATCTTGCGCTTGAGGTAGAGGCACACTCATACTTCGAAGCATTGACAAGGCCTAAAGAGGTACACCCGGAATGCAATCTCGGAACTTTCTGAAGTTGAAACAAACTCAGATGCTCCCAATTTTCCCTCTTTTCTTTTGCTTTGCAGTCTGGAACCTATGTAGCTTTAGATAGGTCCTTGTTCGACTGTTCTCATATGACCTGGGTTGAACCCTGCAGTTTTATGAAAGAACAAATCCTGTTTTGCACATATGTGGAGAACGACATAGCACTCTAAGCACAAAACGATTTTTTTTGAAATTGAAATTGAGAATGAGTTCTTAACTGGGTATTGAGCCTACGACTGACCACAGCCAAAATGACTCAACAAAGGAAAAGACAAGGTAAAACAACCTAAACACATCTATTAACACTTGAAACGACTCAAAACAAGAATCAAGACAAACAAAAACACACACACAACACTCGAATGTGTTCCAATGACGAGAGACCTCTCGGTTCACAAGGAGCCCACAGCTTCTCCGGGTATTGTTTCCCACCCTTTCTTATTTGTATTTCTCACATCACTCATCCCTCAGGCTCTGTTTTTCAGAAAAAGCCCTTTTCTCACTTTTTCTCTCAGCGCACATCTCTCTATTCTTTAATCTCTCTTCTTTAATCTCTCTTCTTTTTTTATCCCTCCCCTGGGTGGTTGATGGATAAACAGGAAGTGTGGGCTCGTGCCCCTAGCATTCTACTAGATGCTCCTTCTTTCGCTTACAACTCGTGAGCTTCTCCTACAGAGGGGTTGCGCTACAACTGGTTCTGTAGCAAATCTACAGCTGACATCGGTTGACGATGACCTTGACTTATCTTGACCGAGGTGAGTTTCAGCATGTCCCACCGGCCAGGCATACAATTGATTGGTCTCGCACATTGCTTTTTTTACGTCCCGAATCCGGGTCAGACGCCAATTTTTGATTTGATCACCTAGATGAGGGAACCGAATATCCCGCTCCAGTTCCAGTTCGTGCTTCGCACTTGGTTTGATACCTCGCTGCTCGGAGGATGAGAGAGCTTTCGGCCTTCTGCTGTTAGCTTCAGTTGTGCCCTTCCTGGCAAATACGGTGCCCTTTCTGGCAAGTATACTGACAACAGGGAAAAGACAGATAACCTGACTCAACTGTGCCCCTAATTCATCATTTTGCCCATTTTTTGTTTTTTGAGCTTCTGCTAAAACAATTTTGGCCAACATGAAAGTTAGATTAACACGCTTGTTCAATTTTCTGATTTGAAATCATGCAAGTCAGGTTATGAGCACTGAAAATTTTCCTTTTTTAGATCCAAGATATGGTCCAGTTTTGGAAAAATGGAATAGTTTTCGAGAGAAAATTAGTCAACCTCATTAAAAATTCTCAAAAACTATTTTTGCAAATGGCCACTGCTTGACTAACACAGAATTTAACTCTTGAGATGCACAACCTCAGATTCAAAACAATGGAAAATTGCCCCTTGTCTAAATGGCACTGCACAGCAATGGAAAGTTGCCCCTTGTCTGAATGGCACCACAACGCACCGTAATTAGTCCTCAAAGTGACGATCACAACCGAACTCTCGGATACAGAGAAGACAAAGATGATCAGAACCATTACATGGACACAGTCGATTTGGAAGTGTTTATGGCTGGACTTCAGAATGAAGTTGCCTACGTATCCCACAAATGGGAATCAAGCCTTACGTAGTTCGGGGGTAAGGTACACTCGGGTATTAACCTCTCCTTTTACGCTCTAACTTTTGCCAAGGCCGCCCTTTAGGGTTTTCAACCTTGCGAGCTCTGTTTTTCTTTTCTTTTCTTTTCTTCTCTTTTTCTTTTCATCTTTTTTTCATTTTTTTTTTCATTTTCCTTATTTTGTTCTATTCTTTTCTTTATTTTCTTGCTCTAACTTTTGCCTGGGTCGCCCTTCTGGGTTTTCGGCCTAGCGAGCCTCTCAAGGGTAAAAAAGGTTGAACTGGTCCATGTTGATCGGTTTAAGATCTCAAAGCCATCTGAATCCAGGAGAATGGCTGTTGTTCGATGATGATGTAAGAGTCCATCCAGCCAGGTCTGAATTGCCCCCAGTGTTGTGGATAGGAACTCAATTGTCCTTCAGCAATACTTTCTTCTTTCCTCCCTCCTAGGATTTGGCATTCTTGCCGATCTTCGTTAGCTTGAGAAATGTCCCAATTTTTGACTCTTCGAGCACATCTGACATTTTTTGCCCCTAGTTCAAGGGCTGCTTCTCATCCAGCTTTGCAAGCTTTCTTTTGATCATATCTGACCCTTTTGCCCCTAGTTCATGGGTTGCTTCAAATCTGACCATACAAGCCTCACATAATGGTTGACCTTTGAACATTCTGAATCCAAGTTCAAGGTTTGAAAGCAAAAGGGGTTGAGTCTCGAGGCTGAGAGCGATCCTATGCTGCACAATCTCAAGAGCGATTCCACACAGGTCTTCACAGGACCACGTAAAACATTTTTTGAAATCTTTTAAGAAAGTGACAAATCGCTCACGCTGAAGACAGTGTAGAACCAATCTAGATCAAGCCAGGATCTTTCTCTGTACTCACATTAACAAACATGATCTCATTCATTAAGGGCTTAGCATGCCTCTCTTTCTCTCAATTGATCAAATTTTTGCAAATCCTGATGAATTCCTTCCTCTTTGTTTTCAACGCATTGTTCAAAAAGTTTTGAAAAACTTAGGTCAATGCAATGATTTCAAGGCATAGAAAAGTAAGCGAAAAGCACTGCTATTTCATTCAAAACCTCTGGCACAACTGGCTTCATGGCAGAAACAAATGCAAAAGGGTGAAAATCACTGCTATTTCATTCAGATCTTCTGGCGTAACTGGTTCCAAGGCAGAAACAGATGCAAAAGAAAGAATGCAAAAGGCAAACACAAAACAAGATAGTGATGTCCGAGGTAACACCCCCAAAATCACCTGACTCTAAGAAAACAGGACTGACTCGATACAACAAGACAGACTCAACTGACTCAGTATAAGAAGACTGACTCAATACAACATAACAGAACTGACCCAACACCCAAGTCAGAATGTAAAATAGCCAGTATTTGCACATTGCTCAAAACAGTGCGTGCCATCCCCCAAATTTGGAGTAAACTGAGCGCCATCCGCAGGTGGTTCATCGCCCGATCACATAGTCACATTATCTCCTATATTCATCAATCCAGTGCCGATAGACTTTGCAGGATTTGGTGCGGCGATGACCCCGTCGTCAATCAGATCTTGTATTTCGTGGCGAAGATGAAAACAAAGGTCAGTGTCATGACCGGATTGTTGATGGAAGGCACAGTACTTTGTGGCATCATATGAGAGAGGGAGGTTATTTGGTAATGGCCGTGGCTCCAGGGGCTTGAGATGGCCTTGTCCTATAAGGATTTGGAAAGCTTTGGACAAAGTCATGTAGAGGGCATGGAAGACCCTCTGACCTCGGGGTTGGTACTTTGAGGTTTGTGGAGTTTTGCTGGATGCACCAGCAAAGGGATTAATAGGCGCTGACTGGGTTTGCTGATCTCTTCCGAGTGCAGGATTAGAGCTGAAAGGAACGTTTCTGGTACGACGGCCCTTCTCCCGGCTTGCCCCTTGATTCAAACTGCTCTCATTCTGAGTGGTAAAAGTGCCATCCACAGTTTTTGCAACAACTGCGAGCACTTGCTATTTGTTCAGTCCCTCGACTTTCAAAGCCTCAACAGCCCACTGAAGGTGTTCATGGGGACCAATACCTGCCCCTACCTTGTTCTTGTCATTTGCCTCCACTTTGCCAAGGGATTGGCCTTCTTCCAATGCAGCCCGTCCCGAGGTTGTGGAGCTTTTTGGCGTGAAATTTCTGGCATGCGATATGGTCGATGACGGAGCCAATATTCCAAAGGCCAGATCTGCCACAGTTCTCTGAAGATCTTCGATCATTCTCATCAGTTCAGAAGTAGTGGGTTCACGGGTTTGGGATGATTGCGGTTCGAGTGCATTCATCATGTATAAGTCCATGCTGTCTGAAATGAACACCTCAGGCTTAGGTAAATGGGCTGGGGTGATGTATATACTGGGGTCATAGGTGGATGGTAGCATATGGATTAAATTGAGATGTAAAGGTGACAGGTCAGTACTAGCCCGAGGTCCTTTTGGTGGAGTTATGGTCTCTTCATCAATAAGATCCTGAATCTTATGACAGAGGCAGATGCAACGGTTTGTATCATGACCGTGTTGTTGATGATAGGCACAGTATTTAGCTGGGTCATATCTTGGTGGAAGAGGATTTGGAAGGGGTTGGGGTTCTAGGAGTTCTAGGTGCCCTTCTTCTCACAGCATTTCCAAAGCTTGAGAGAAACTCATGTAAAGAGGATGGAATTTTCGGGCTTGGGGCCGAATTGAAGTGGCTGGTTTTTGGCTATTGAGGGAAGTGGTGAT
The DNA here is from genome assembly GCA_030407325.1 of Camellia japonica. Classification (NCBI taxonomy): domain Eukaryota; kingdom Viridiplantae; phylum Streptophyta; class Magnoliopsida; order Ericales; family Theaceae; genus Camellia; species Camellia japonica. Next base: position 7,534,991 of record JAPPVO010000029.1, read on the forward strand.
AGAGTCTACTTCTGAGCATTTCACAGCTGTGCTACCATCAGTAGTAGCATTGGAACTACGAGCAACATTCCTCTTCAAAGGCTCATTATCTTTTGCAAAGATCCCTTGTCGGATGGCATCCTCGATTTGAACCCCCATTTCATGAAGGGCTGGAAAGGTAAACATTGGCAGAACGACCATCTTTTGCAGCAACTTGCCATGAAGATTCCGAACAATCATCCTGATCTGATCTTTGTCAGAAGGCCTTGTAGTCATCATTGAGGCCTTTGCTCTCCATCTCGTCACGAACTCTGAGAAACCCTCCTTTGGCTCTTGGCGGGTGACTTCGAGATCACAAGTTGTGACCTCGATCTGTGTGTTGTAGGAGTATTGAGCAATAAAGGCCTCAACTAGCTCTTCCCAGTTCTGTTTCACAGAGTCCTCCAATTTCGCATACCAAATTGCAGCTATCCCAGACATGGTTTGGCCGAAGAGAGACAACTTCTGGGCTGTGGTCAAACCCATTGGCCTTAAGATATCAGAAAACAGTGGAGGTGCACCATTGGGTCTCCAGAGCCATCGAAGCAGTCGATACGCGGCATTTTAGACCGCTCCGATAAGGTAACTGTAGATTCAGTATACCCGTCCTCTAAATCCGGGATGGAGTTCACTCCTTGTGCTCGTTTGAATAACTTCTCCAGTTTATTGATCTTAAGTGCAGTTGGGTCAACCTCACATTCAAAGAGAGCTTCGCTTTGATAGATAGGAGCTTTAGAGGCCTGTGCTGGGATTGGCTCCACCGGATTGCCCTAAGTCTCTTGGACATTAGCAGTATGGGCAGTGGCTCCGGGTGTCGGGTTACCCGTGGGAAATGCATGAGATGCGGAGGCCGTAGCCAGCTGTGGCTGTTGTTGTTGTAGCCTGTTTATCACTTCGGCCTGACGAGCCGTGACTTCAGCCTGACGAACTGCGTCCTGCTGCAGTGCCTCGATTGTCTGTTGCAGGTGCTATATCTGTTCTTCCACACTGGCTAGGGGATACTGAGCCATGGGAATGGATGATTGATCTCGTACTGAGCTGAATGCAGACAATTGTTCCCAAACCAGACTAAACCCGGGTAAACTGAGGGATGATTGCTGTAGAAACTGCACTGGTGAATTCTGCCTGAACCTCCTTCGTCTTATAACCGATAGGGGTGAGGTAAACACAAGTTGCTTCTGAACCAATTCCGACCTGACAAAGTCTATCGATACAAGTCTAGTGTACTTGGGGGATATTGGAGCCTTCTGAAGTTATGGTTCTAAGACTACCTTGCAAAAGAAGAAATCAGACAGCATCTCAGCCTGATTTCACCAAAACAAATATGAGCGTAGATGAATGACTGTGCTCTCTACTGAATTCTGCCCAAAATCATAACCAAACTGATACCCTTAGGCCGATACTCAAACTTGCAACTGATACATACATCCTGTGGAGACACACTCCTAATAGCACATAGCAAGCAAGTAAGAGCCAAAACACCCCTATGGAGAGGTAGGGTTTCCCTGTCCTATTGTCAGGGGCTAGGGTTTCACTATGCACATAGCGGTTTCAAACAACCTACAATTGGATAAGCAACATGTCCTAGTTTGGAATAGTCACTATGGATTCCGATATGCACTAGATCGAATGGTCAAAAAAAGGTGCCTCGGTAAAAACTGAGGCTTGTGTTCCCATCGTGGCAGTGCCCGTAACCGGTCAGCCTTGTGGCACGCTTTTCTAAGCAAGCCTCCGGCAAACCATTCAGGAATAGCAGATGGCAAACACAGTGTCCTAGGCGCACCGATGCAAATGCAATGCAAAGAAACACATAAGTGTAGACAAAACAACATATCATGAGGTCGAGTTAAGTTCTCTAAATCCCTAGCAGAGTCGCCAGAAACTGTAGACCGCCCCGAACTCCGCTCCATGCGCAAGGGCGCGAATCGTGGTTCTTAGCTACTACAGTTCGGACTGCTGTCACGGTTCTGAATCTAATCTCACAAAGTGCAATGTAAGACTGATAAATCACCAAAGAGTCCAAATCTGACAAATCGTTTTGGAAAATCAATTTTAATCAAAAAGCACCAAACATGGACTCCTTTGCCAGATTTCAGAGTCGCCACCTAAATATTTTGTTTTTTGGGAAATTTAGGAAACCCTGACTCATGCCTAAGGCCATCTGTCCGTCATTACCAAAGTTGCCTTGGCTCAGGAACTTGGTGTAGACACCCCATTTTTTACCGCCCTGAAGACTTGGGCACTACTGATGTTTTCCTTGGTGGAGAAAGTTGAGTAGGGCAAAGGTTCGATTTCTTCGGCAAGAGGAGAGTCAAACCCTAACCTCACACCCCATTTCTTGATCAAAATATTTTAGATCTTGAAACCCTCTATTTCAAGATGTTTTGAAAATAAAGTTCTACGATGTTCCGACGCTCGCATTTTGTTAAATGTCGCGCTTTTCGGTAAACTGAGCAAGGGCAAAGTGGAAATTAACAAAAGAGAGATGAAATCTCTGAAAAATCTTTCAAAACACCTTGTTTAGGGGTTTGGAGTTGAAGAAAAGAAGAGAAGAGGGAAGAAACCCAGTGGGGGAGAAATGGACATGAATCGCTAAGAGAGGGACGAGTAGTCCTCGCTGAATCAGGCCTATTCATTTGCATACTTGGATTTCAGCTATGAGGCCACCACCATTGGAAAGCTAACTTCCGGGGCTTCATTTTGCACTCAAGAATCTCCTAAAGCCAAGTCCGGACGGGGGAGATATAGTTAGTTGAAGTAGGGCATCAATCCGGTTGGACTGAATCTGCGCAGCTTCACCAAAACAGGCATAACTTTTTGCACAGTTGGAATTTTAATGCAAGGCTGGCGCCATTGGAAAGCTAACTTCTGGGGCTTCATCATAGGGGATGGCTGACCACCTTGGACCTTTTGACCTGGTCGGCCGACCAGGACAAGTGGTCGGCTGACCACTTGAATTGGTCGTCGAGCTCCCACCTTTTTTGTCTCCCTGAATGCTTTCTAGCTGTGCCAGCTGGGAGGCACAAGCTGCATCCTCCATACACGTGTATGGAGGATCTTCACTCTTGGTTCTAAGCTTCTAGGAGAATATTTGGACCCTTGGCACTATAAAGGAAGGCCTCTCCTTCCTTTGCAAAGGTTCATAACTTCTTGGAAGGCAAAACATATATCCCTCTCTATATCTCACCATTTTGGCTCCAAAGTGCATAGTTCTTGACCCTTTATCACTACACCTCATAGCCATACACTTCCACCATTGCTTTGAGGTCCTTGGAGGTCATTTTTAGAGGTTGAAGGTCTGGTTTTTGGGTCCAGAAGATGCTGGTCTTCTTGAGCTTCAAGGGTAACACACTCTCTCCCTTTTTAAGCCCTATTTTGATCCATCTCTTAGCCTCATTTGCAAGCATTTTTGAGCTTCGGTGTAAACTAAAAAAAGTCTTATTTTGAGCTTCTTAACATGTTTGTTTAAGACCATTTTTCTGTTGGGGGTCTTCTATCCCCTTGCATGCTTCATTTCATCTTGCTTTAAGCCATGCATTAGGGCCTTTGTGTTGAGCTTTGTTGGCCCTTTTGACCACTGAAATCCAACGGATTTTTAGTGGTTATTATGTGTTTTTGAGCACCAAAATTAGAGAGGGGTGACCCTCTCACCCCTTGTTTTATTTTCTAGCATATTTGGCCTAACAAAGGAGCCCTTATTTGCATGCTTCCAAGCCATGTTTCAGGCCATTTTTGGTGGGTTTTAGGACCTGCATAGGCTTTGTCCAGAGCCCATTTTTCCATTTTGGTGTCCATCTTGCATGTGTAGAACAACCCTCTTTATAGCCTATCAAAGGAGCCTATCATTCTTGCATGCATAGACCATGTTTTAGTGGGTTTTGGGCTTTATTTGGCATGTCATACCTCTGAATTTTTCTGGTTTAGTGGCCTCTTGATTGCCTCAGATGCTTGTAGTGCAAATCCTCTTTACTAGCTTACATTGCATGCTACTTTGGCCTTCGATTCCAGCACTTTTTGGCCATGCCTTAAACTGATTTTGTGCATGTTTTGGACTGGCTTAGCTCTGTTTTTATGCCTCATGGTCAAATGATGCTTGCTATGCATGGTTGTAGTGTAATACCCTTGGCTAACCCTGAGTTTTGAAGCCTATTGCATGCTTATACTGAGGTGTTTTCATGTTTTGGGGCCATTGAGCATGTCATTTCAGAGCCTATAATTGTGCCATATTCCCATGTTTTCCATTCTTTAAACGTGTTTGAGGGTTGTGCATGAATGCCTCATTTATGGACCATTGCATGAGCTTCATTTCCATGCTTTTTGAGCCATCATTTTAGGCCATTTTCCAACTTTCTTGGACCTGCATAGGGACTATTCGGGGCTGGTTGGGTCATTTGAGCATTGCTTTATATACCTCTAGTGAAATTCACTTCACTAGCTTCGGTATTTGGGCCATCTAGCATGCATTGTGTGACATATTTACATGATTCGGGACCATTGTGTATCATGTTTCAGAGCTGGAAAATGTGTGTTTGTATGCCATATTTCATCCCTTGCCATGCTTTGATAGAGTTGCATTTGGTGCCTTAGGTTCGGTCCCTTGCATTTGTGCATATTCGCATGTATTTTGTTGCCTAATTTCATTGTGTATGGCCACTGATTTGGGTGTGGCTGAGGCTCACCTATCTTGGTTTAAGTCCATCTCGCATTGTATATGCCATATATTCCATGTTGTTGCATGATTGACCATTGCATTGTGTATGCCTTGATCATTTCATTGTTAGTCTCTATGTGTGCATTGCGTATGCCATATAGTTTTCGTGTGCATTGAGTATGCCATTGATTATTCCATAGCATTGTGTATGTTAGTAGCGTGTTTGCACATCATCATTTGCATGTTTGCATCATTTAGTGGCATTATGTTTAGGTTGCATAGTCCGAGTCGCATCGCGCATGCCATGTATATTGCATTGTGTTTGGAATAGGGTTTAGTCCAAACACAGGAAACAAGGGACGTTTCGTACTCCAAGTGACGAAACGTGCCTCGATTCTCGGTCACCGACACTGCAGATTACTCATGATGGAGTTTAGTCCTTGTTGTGTTTATATGTGCATTCATTTTACATTGAGTTGTGCAATTCGACTCCTCAGCCATCATGCATCGAGATGCGTGATTGGTGGCACGAGGATCGAGGACTACACTCCCTAGAGCTCGTGCAATGACGGGGAGAGTGGTCGTACAAACATATGTTGAAAATATTTTGCCATGCCCCTTTCTCGCTCTCTGTTGTAGCAAACCGGAACCAGCAATAAGAACTGGTCAGCAGCCTTCTGGAGCTTTGTACAGCGTTCTGGGTCCAGTTGCAAACAGAGGCAAATCGGGGCATCGCGAAGGATTTCCCGACAAGGCGACTCAAGCATGCATGCATCCCTTATCATTCAAGGCGGAGTTGAGGCAGTCTATTTCATATGTTTTGCATGCTAGCTTATTTATTTTAGTTAATTTGTTAATTAATAGGGTTGTGTAATAATTAGCTGTAATTCATTATTCATTCGGTTGTGTATTATTTATTCGGACCCTCCGAGAGAGGGCAATATTGTAATAAGTGTGCGTGTGTGTGATGCATGTCTTCCAACCCCACGGCTTTCTCCCTTTTATTACCAGCTTATGATGGTTGGTTTTAGGGCATGTTTCAATTAGCATACTTATGCTCGCATGTTTGCATCCATTCATCTGTCTTGCATGCACCGGGCTCGGCGCATCATACTAACTGCATTGTATTTCAATTCTGAGTTGAATACGTGTATCAGTTGTTGCATTTCATATGCCATTTTAGAATAGCCGAGCCTATCTTAGTTGCATTTTTGCATGTGTTGCATTAGGCATTTCAGCATAGTTAGGATTCATGCATGATTTCTAATTAGCTTCTTTCTTTGGCTTGGAGTACTCGGTAAGTGTTTATGCTTTAGCATCCTTGCATGTGTGTGAGTGACTGCCATGATAGCATGCTTACCATGAGGCTAAGTGCTTATGTGATATAACTGCCTGAATGCCTGTGGGTGAAGGTTAGATTATCTGAATTGGACCAATTCATTGATTGCAAGTTTTAAGCCCACTGGAAAGTGGCAAATCACCATGTTTTCTAAGCCCACTTGAGGGTGGCAAAATCCGCATTTTAGCCTACTTGCGAGTAGCAAACCGCTTTAAAAAACGAACATGAAATGTTTTGTTCCAACTCAGACGATCCAGTCTATACTTGTATGCTGTGCGCATCACATAGTAATTCTAGGCTAATAAACCGGAATAAGAGCACATAATATTTTCAAAACTCGATATCATGGTTAGAAGAGGCGGATCTTTGATCGGGCGAGCCGGGGTGCTCACGAAGTGACCTTCCCCAATCGTACCCAAGTTCCCGAGCCGAGGCAACTTTGGTGATGACGGACACGTGGCCTCAGGCACGAGTCAGGGTTTCCTAAATTCCCCCAAAATAAATATTTAGGTGGCGACTCTGTATCTGGCAAAGCAGTCCATGTTTGGCACTTCTTTCAAAAATCTGTTTTCAAAAATGATTTGCCGGATTTGGACTCTTTGATGATTCATCGGTCTTGCATTGCACTCTGCGAGATTAGATACAGGACCGTGACGTTGAGTCCTGAACTGTAGTGAGCTCAATGAACAAAACGGAATTCCCTCCTGGGACGTTCGGGGACGTCTACAGTTTCTGGCAACTCTGCTGGGGAGTTAGAGAACTTGACTCGAACTCATGATATCTTGTTTTGTTTGCACTTATGTGTTTCTTGCATTGCATATGCATTGGTATGCTTAGGACACCGTGTTTGCCATCTGCTATTCCTGAACGGTTTGCCGGAGGCTACGTGCCATAAGGCTGACCGGTTACGGGCTCTGTCACGATGGGAACACAAACCCCGGTTGTTACCGGGGCACCCTTTTGACCATTCGACCTAGTGCATATTCGGAATCCATAGTGACCATTCCAAGTTAGGACAGGTTGCTTACCCGATTATAGGTTGTTTGAAACCGCTGCGTGCATAGTGAAACCCTAGCTTCTGACAAAATAGGACAGGGAAACCTTACCCTCCATAGGGGTGTTTTCGCTCTCGCTTGCTATGTGCTTTTAGAGTGCGTCTCTACAGGAATGCATATATCAGTTTGCAAGTCTGGGCATCAGGCCTGCGGGCATCAGCATCAGTGTTTTGGGAATCAGTTTTACCTAAGGGTATCAGTTTACAGGCAGAACTTGTGGCAGAATTCTGTAGGGGGGGCACAGTCATTCAGCTTTGCTCATTTTGGTTTTGGTGAAATCAGGCTGAGATGCTGTCTGTTTTCTCTTTTGCAAGGCAGTCTTGGAACCATAGCTTCAGAAGGCTCCAATATCCCCCAGGTTCATTGGACTCGTGTCAATAGACTTTGTCAGGTCAGAGATTCCGTTCAAGGGCAAATCAGTGTTCCTTCGCCAGAGGCAGGGTAAAAAGGCCAGTCAGGCACAGATCATTAGTTCAACAGTTTTCGGATCAGAAGTCATTATCCATCTCACCTGTGTGCAGTTGGGTTGAGATATCTGTTTTTACTCCAGAGATAGACATACCGATAGTTCAGATAGATCAGAACATGGCAAGGATGGAGGAGATGGTGCGCCAACTCCAAGAAAGTATGAAAATCATGCAGCAGGACGCTGTCCGCCAAGCGAAATTTGCCAAACAGCAGGCCGAGGTCATGGCCCAGCAAGCAGAGCTAATCACCAGACTCCAGCAGCAAGCCGGAGCATCAGCTTCACACCAAGCTCCTCCCCCACCAAGAGTTCCAATACCCAGGGAGACGGCGAATGTCCAGAATGTCCAGGAGGATACAGACATCCCAACAGGGCCGGCTCCGCCCCCGATTCTACCTCAACTATCCAAGGCACCCACTCCTATCAATCAACCGGACTCTCCCTTTGAGTTCGAGGTGGACCCTACATCGTTGAAGTTGAGCAAGCTTGAAAAGTTGTTCAAGAAATCCCAAGGGGTAAAGTCCATCCCAGACATCGAGGACGGGTATACCGACGCGGCTGTGACACTGCCAGATCGGTTCAAGATGCCACAAATCGACCGTTTTGATGGGTCCGGGGATCCCATGGTGCATCTCCATTTGTTTTCAGACATACTAAGGCCGATGGGCCTCACCAGACTACAGAAGCTTTCATTGTTTGGCCGGACCCTGTCGGGTGTGGCGGCCATCTGGTACGCAAAACTGGAGGACGATGTCAAGAGGAATTGGGATGAGATGGCTGAGGCTTTTGTCGCTGAGTACTCCTATAATACACAGATCAAGATCACAACCCGTGATCTCGAGATGACTAGGCAGGAGCCTAAGGAGAGTTTTTCTGACTTCGTAACCCGGTGGAGGGCCAAGGCCTCAATGATGACCACTAGGCCCACTGACAAAGATCAGATTCGGATGATTGTGCCCAATCTCCAGCCCAAGCTTATGCAGAAAATGATTGTTCTCCCCTTCCCCACCTTTTCAGATTTACACGAGATGGGGGTGCAAATCGAGGACGCTATGAGGCAGGGCCTCATTGACCAGGAGAAGAGCAGCCCAGGAGGGCGTTTTTCCGCAGTTCGAATGCGACCACCAGTGGTGATGCAGCTGCAAGATCTTCTGAAGTGGGCATGGTCACCACCACCACATCAAAAACAGCTACCCCATTCACCGGTGCGTCCGAAAGTAGCTCGCAAAAAACCAAATATCCACCTCGAGTCAAGAGGGTTTTTACCCCACTTTATATGCCTTTGTCAAAGGCTCTAGAGGCCTTACTCCGGAAAGGATATCTGAAACCGTTGGAACAACGGCCTCTACCCGATCCTCTCCCTCCAAAGCATGACCAGACTAAGTACTGTGCCTACCATCAACAAACCGGTCATGACACTGATAGTTGCTTTCGTCTGCGCCATGATGTACAGGATCTGTTTGACAACAGGGTCATCGCCGCACCAGTCTTGCAAAGTCTATTGGCACTTGATCAGTGAATTTACAGGGGATAAGGTGACTATGTGATCAATGGATGAACCACCTGCGGGTGGCACTCAGTTTACTCCAGATATGGTGTATGGCACACACTGTTTTGAGAATTTGTGAATGCTAGTTTTTGTGCTTTCTGATTCGGGTATTTAGTCAATTTTTGTTATGTCGTTTAGAGTCTGTCCCGTTATAGAGAGTCAGTCTTTTCATACTGAGTCAGTTGGGTCTGTCTTGTTGTATCGAGTCAGTCCTGTTTTGTTACAGTCGGGTGATCTCGGGGGCGTTACCTCGGATATCACTATTTTGTTTTGTGTTTGTCTTTTTTCTTTCTTTTGAGTCTGTTTCTGCCTTGGAGCCAGTTATGCCAACAGATTTGAATGAAACAGCAGTGATTTTCACACTCTTGTGTTTGCTTCTGCCTTGCGCCAGTTGTGCCAGAAGTTTGAATGAAACGGTAGTGCATTTCACCTGCTCTTTTGTGCCTTTAAGTCATTGTATTGACCTAAGTTTTTCAAAACTTTTCGAACAATGTGTTGAAAACAAAGAGGAAGGAATTCCTCGAGATTTGCAAAAATTTGATCAAGTGAGAGAAAGAGAGGCATGCTAAGCCCTTAATGACTGAGATCGTGCTTGTTAGTGTGAGTACTGGAAAGGATCCTGGCTTGATCCAGATTTGGTTCCGCACTGTCTTCAGCACGAGCAATTTGTCGCTTTCTTAAAAGATTTCAAAAAATATTTTGCGCGGTTCTGCGAAGACCTGTGTGGAATCACTCTTGAGATTGTGCAGCCTAGGATCGCTCTCAGCCTCGAGACTCGACCCCTCACTTTCAAACCTTGAACTGGGATTCAGAATGTTCAACGATCAACCACAACGTGAGGCCTGTGTGGCCAGATCAGAAGCAGCCCTTGAACTAGGGGCAAGAAAGTCAGATCAAGAAGGTCGGACGTCGTCAAAAGAAAGCTTGCAAAGCTGGATCAGAAGCACCCTCGGACTAGGGGCAAAAAATGTCAGATGCGCTCGAAAAGTCAAAGATGAGTCTTTTCTGCAAACCAGGGAAGACTGGCAAGAATGCCAAATCCCAGAGGGGAAAGAAGAAAGTATTGCTGAAGGACAACCAAGTTCCTATCCACAACACTAGGGGCAAATTCACCCTCCATTGATGGACTTCTACATCATCAACGAACAGCAGCCATTCATTTTGGATTCAAATGGCTCCGAGATCTTAAACCATTCAACATGGACAAAGCTAAACTTTTACCCTTGAGAGGCTCGCTGGGCCGAAAACCCAGATGGGCGACCCAGGCAAAAGTTAGAGCAAGAAAAAGAACAAAAAGAACAAAAAAATAAAAATAAAAATACAAAGAATGAAAAAAAGATGAAAAAGAAAAAAGAAGAAAAGAAATGAAAAGAATTGAAAAGAAAAGAAGAACACAGCTCGCAAGGTTGAAAACCCGGAAGGGCGGCCTTGGCAAAAGTTAGAGCGTAAAAGGTGAGGGTTAATACACGAGTGTACCTTAAACCTGAACTATGTAAGGCTTGATTCCCATCTTTGGGATACGTAGGCAACTTCATTTTGAAGTCCAGCCGTAAAACACTTCCAAATCGACCGTGTCCATGTAATGGTTCTGATCATCGTTGTCTTCTCTGTATCCGAGAGTTCGGTTGTGATCGTCACCTTGAAAACTGGTTACAGTGTGCTACGGTGCTATTCCAAACAAAGGGGCAACTTTCAGTTGTCATACGATGCGCTGCGGTGCCATTCAAACAAGGGGCAACTTTCTGTTGCCATGCAGTGCCGTTCAGACAAGGGGCAATTCTCCTTCGGATATAAGGTTGTGTATCTCGAGAGTAAGTTCCATGCTGGTCGAGCAATGGCCGTTTGCAAAAATAGTTTTTGAGAATTTTTACTAAGGTTGACTAATATTCTCTTGAAAATTATTCCATCTTTTCCAAAACTGGACCATTTCTTGGACCCAAAAGGGAAATTTTCAGTGCTCATAACCTAACTTGCATGATTTCAAATCAGAAAATCGAACAAGTGTGTTAATCTAAACCTCATATTGGTCGAAATTGTTTTAATAGAAAGCAAAAACAAAAAAATGGTCAAAATGATGAACTAGGGGCACAGTTAAGTCAGGTGTTCTGTCTTTTCTCCATTGTCAACATACTTGCTAGAAAGGGCACCGTATTTGCCAGAAAAGGGCATAACAGAAACTAACAGCAAAATGCCGAAAGTTCTTTCATCCTCCAAGCAGCGATGTATCAAGCTAAGTGCGAAGCATGAACTGGAATGGTGCAGGATATTCCATTCCCTTATCTAGACAGATCTAATCACGTCCAAACTCCCCAGTAGAGCATCGTCAACCAATGTCAATTGCAGATCTGCTGCATATCCAGCCGCATCGCAACCCCTCTATGGGGAAATTCACTAACTGTGCGCAGAAGAAAGAGAATCTAGCAGAATGCTAGGGGCAAGAGCCCGCAACTTCTTGTTTATCCATCAACCACCTAGGGGAGGGATAAAAAATGAGAGATTGAAGAATAGAGAGATGTGCGCTGAGAGAAAAGTGAGAAAGGGTTTTGAGAGAAAAACCGAGCTTGAGGGCCGAGTGATGTGAGAATCACAAATGAGAAAGGGTGGGAAACAATACCCAGAGAAACAGGCTCCCTGTGCACGTCTGAGTGTCGTGTCTTTTTGTTTTATCTCGATTCTTGTTTTGAGTCGCTTTGAGTGTTACTCGATGTGTTTAGGTTGTTTACCTTTTGTTTTCTGTTGTTGAGTCGTAGTGTGTTGTGTTCAGTCGTAGGCTCAATACCCCGGTCAAGAACTCATCTCTCAATTTCAAAAATAAAATCGTTTTACGCTCCGAGTGTCGTGCCGTTCTCCACATCTGTGCAAAACAAGATTCGTTCTTTCGTAAAACCGCAGGGTTCAACCCAGGTCATACGGGAACAATAAAAGTAGGACCTATCTGAAGCTATATAGGTTCCAGACTGCAAAGCAAAAGAAAAGAGGGAAAATGTCGGGTATCTGAGTTTGTTTCAACTTCAGTAAGTTCCGAGATTGCATTCTGTGTGTACCTCTTCAGGTCTTGCCAATGCTCCGAAGTATGAGTGTGCCTCTACCTCAAGCTCAAGATCAAGTCTGCTTCAAGCCAGAATGGTGATCAGAAGTGCTCTCCCTGAGTATCATTCCCTGCCAGAGGCATCTCGGCTGTGTTCGCAATGAGTTCCTAGGAGACCAACTGCGACGGTGGAAACTAGAGTTCGAATGGCTGTTACTTAGAACGCAAAGGTTCGGGATTTCTGAGACTAAAGCCTCGTTTGGGGAGTGGCTATTTTAGCCAAAAAGCCAAAAAGTTACTAAAAGTTGTCACATCACCTCTCTACTTTTCTGCACATCTTTTCGTAAAAAGCCAAAAAGTTACTAAAATAGCCTATTCCCAAACGAGGCCTAGCTTGAAATTTGTATGGAAGCCCCATAGGTTGAGATAGCGTGTATGCACCTCAATTCTGGATACTGAACCAACCTAGTCTGTCACCCCATTGGAGAATAGGGAAAGTTGTGAATATGATCAAGAAGAAAGGCAGCATCCAAAGTGTTCTACGTGAAGAACCCTTGTCAGTATTTTAGAGCCTTTGTACTGCGAGTTGAAGGTAAGTGTTCGAAGAGCACAAGGGGAGATCCCCGTCAGAGTAGAGCGGTTCATCGCCACTCACCCCATGAGGTGCTTTCTAAAGCACCGCTATGCTTGTTTATTGCATCATGCATTGTATTGCATTGTACCTCTCAAGTTTCTTTCTCATCCATGCACGATATTGTATGTACGGTTCATTCAAAGAAGTTCCGTTTGAGATAATTTATTTAATGTATCAATCACACTTCATTCAGTTAGTGTATCAATCACACTTCATTTATTTAGTGTATTCATCACACTTCATTCTCTTTTGTGTATCCATCACACTTGTTCACATAGTGCATCTATCACACTTTGTGTTTGCTTTTAGTGTATCAATCACACTCTGTTCACTTAGTGCATCTATCACACTTTGTGTTCGCTTTTAGTGTATCAATCACACTCTGTTCACTTAGTGCATCTATCACACTTTGTGTTCGCTTTTTGTGTATCCATCATACTTTGCTTCACATAGTGCATCTATCACACTTTGTGTTCACTCTTAGTGTCTATCACACTTTGCTTCATATACTGTATCCATCACACTCGCTTCGCTTTGTGTATCTATCACACTATGCTCACTTTGTGTATCTATCACGCGTTCACTTTGTGTATCCATCACACACGTTCGCTTAGTGTATCTATCACGTATTTGCTTAGTGTATCCATCACACTCGTTTCGCTTTGTGTATCTATCACACTTTGCTTCACTTAGTGTATCAATCACACTTTATTCATATAGTGTATCCATCACACTCTCTTCACTTTTGTGTATCTATCGCACATGCTCGCTAAGATTGCATAATCTTCTTACATCATAACTGCATGAAATGTAGTTTGATTTGCCTTCTTGCTTAAAACTGTCGCATTTATTGTGAATATTTGCTTCGTTATAGCTTTATTTATATGATCCTTACTGCATGAAATGTAGTTTGATTTGTATTGCATTCTTGCTTAAAACTGTTGCATTTATTGTGAATATTTGCTTAATTACAGCTTGCTGCTTTGCATAATCGTGAGTTATGTTCGGCTTTGTGCACGTCGTTTTGCATTTTACCCCTACCTGCGGGCACATCTCTTCGTTTATCTTGCTTGTTTGTCTAAGTCTTCGGCCTTGTCAAAAATGGGTCGTCTCTGGGCTTTGACATTCACTCCCGTCCCGTATGACTTCCAAGTTCTGTCAAAGAGGGGCAACTCAGCAAGAGGAGAGTCAAACCCTAACCTCACACCCCATTTCTTGATCAAAATATTTTAGATCTTGAAATCCTCTGTTTCAAAATGTTTTGAAAATAAAGTTCTACGATGTTCCGACGCTCACATTTTGTTAAATGTCGCGCTTTTCGGTAAACCAAGCAAGGGCAAAGTGGAAATGAACAAAAGAGAGATGAAATCTCTGAAAAATCTTTCAAAACACCTTTTTTAAGGGTTTGGAGTTGAAGAAAAGAAGAGAAGAGGGAAGAAACCCAGTTGGGGGAGAAATGGACATGAATCGCAAAGAGAGGGACGAGCAGTCCTCGCTGAATCAGGCCTATTCATTTGCATACTTGGATTTCAGCTATGAGGCCACCACCATTAGAAAGATAACTTCCGGGGCTTCATTGTGCACTCAAAAATCTCCTAAAGCCAAGTCCGGACGGGGGAGATATAGTTAGTTGAAGTAGGGCATCAATCCGGTTGGACCGAATCTGCGCGGCTTCACCAAAACAGGCATAACTTTTTGCACAGTTGGAATTTTAATGCAAGGCTGGTGCCATTGGAAAGCTAACTTCTGGGGCTTCATCATAAGGGATGGCCGACCACCTTGGACCTTTTGACCTGGTCGGCCAACCAGGACAAGTGGTCGGCCGACCACTTGAACTGGTCGGCGAGCTCCAACCTTTTTTGTCTCCCTGAATGCTTTCCAGCTGTGCCAGCTGGGAGGCACAAGCTGCATGCTCCATACACGTTCACTCTTGGTTTTAAGCTTCTAGGAGAAGCTTTGGACCCTTGGCTCAATAAAGGAAGGCCTCTCATTCCTTTGCAAAGGTTCAGAACTTCTTGGAAGGCAAAACATATATCCCTCTCTATATCTCACCATTTTGGCTCCAAAGTGCATAGTTCTTGACCCTTTATCACTACACCTCATAGCCATACACTTCCACCATTTCTTTGAGGTCCTTGGAGGTCATTTTCAGAGGTTGAAGGTTTGGTTTTTGGGTCCAAAAGTTGCTGGTCTTCTTGAGCTTCAAGGGTAACACACTCTCTCCCTTTTTAAGCCCTATTTTGATCCATCTCTTAGCCTCATTTGCAAGCATTTTTGAGCTTTGGTGTAAACTAAAAAAAGTCTTATTTTGAGCTTCTTAACATGTTTGTTTAAGACCTTTTTTCTGTTGGGGGTCTTCTACCCCCTTGCATGCTTCATTTCATCTTGTTTTAAGCCATGCATTAGGGCCTTTGTATTGAGCTTTGTTGGCCCTTTTGACCACTGAAATCCAGCGGATTTTCAGTGGTTATTATGTGTTTTTGAGCACCAAAATCAGAGAGGGGTGACCCTCTCACCCCTTGTTTTATTTTCTAGCATATTTGGCCTAACAAAGGAGCCCTTATTTGCATGCTTCCAAGCCATGTTTCAGGCCATTTTTGGTGGGTTTTAGGACCTGCATAGGCTCTGTCCAGAGCCCATTTTTCCATTTTAGGTGTCCATCTTGCATGTGCAGAACAACCCTCTTTATAGCCTATCAAAGGAGCCTATCATTCTTGCATGCATAAACCATGTTTCAGTGGGTTTTTGGGCTTTATTTGGCATGTCATACCTCTGACTTTTTCTGGTTTAGTGGCCTCTTGATTGCCTCAGATGCTTGTAGTGCAAATCCTCTTTACTAGCTTACATTGCATGCTACTTTGGCCTTCGATTCCAGCACTTTTTGGGCATGCCTTAAACTGATTTTGTGCATGTTTTGGACTTCCTTAGCTCTATTTTTATGCCTCATGGTCGAATGATGCTTGCTATGCATGGTTGTAGTGTAATACCCTTGCCCAGCCTTGAGTTTTGAAGCCTATTGCATGCTTATACTGAGGTGTTTTCATGTTTTGGGGTGATTTAGCATGTCATTTCAGAGCCTATACTCGTGCCATATTCCCATGTTTTGCATTCTTTAAACGTGTTTGAGGGTTGTGCATGAATGCTTCATTTATGGACCATTGCATGAGCTTCATTTCCATGCTTTTTGAGCCATCATTTTAGGCCATTTTCCCACTGTCTTGGACCTGCATAAAGACTGTTTGGGGCTGGTTGGGTCATTTGAGCATTGCTTTGTGTACCTCTAGTGTAATTCACTTCACTAGTTTCGGTATTCGAGCCATCTAGCATGCATTGTGTAACATATTTACATGATTCGGGACCATTGTGTATCACGTTTTAGAGCTGGAAAATGTGTGTTTGTATGCCATATTTCATCCCTTGCTATGCTTTGATAGAGTTGCATTTGGTGCCTTAGGTTCGGTCCCTTGCATTTGTGCATATTCACATGTGTTTTGTTGCCTAATTTCATTGTGTATGGCCATTGATTTAGGTGTGGCTGAGGCTCACCTATCTTGGTTTAAGTCCATCTCACATTGTATATGCCATATATTCCATGTTGTTGCATGATTGACCATTGCATTGTGTATGCCTTGATCATTTCATTGTTAGTCTCTATGTGTGCATTGCGTATGCCATATAGTTTTCGTGTGCATTGAGTATGCCATTGATTATTCCATAGCATTGTGTATGCTAGTAGCGTGTTTGCATATCATCATTTGCATGTTTGCATCATTTAGTGGCATTATGTTTAGGTTGCATAGTCCGAGTCGCATCACGCATGCCATGTATATTGCATTGTGTTTGGAATAGGGTTTAGTCCAAACACGGAAAACGAGGGACGTTTCGTACTCCAAGTGACGAAACGTGCCTCGATTCTCGGTCGCCGACACTCCGGATTACCCATGATGGAGTTTAGGCCTTGTTGTGTTTATATGTGTATTCATTTTACATTGAGTCGTGCAATTCGACTCCTCGGCCATCATGCATCGAGATGCGTGATTGGTGGCACGAGGATCGAGGACTATACTCCCTAGAGCTCATGTAATGACGGGGAGAGTGGTCGTGCACACATATGTTGAAAATACTTTGCCATGCCCCTTTCTCGCTCTCTGTTGCAGCAAATCGGGAACCAACAGCAAGAACTGGTCAGCAGCCTTCTGGAGCTTTGTACAGCGTTCTGGGTCCAGTTGCAAACAGAGGCAAATCGGGCATCGTGAAGGATCTCCTGACAAGGCGACTTGAGCATGCATGCATCCCTTATCATTCAAGGCGGAGCTGAGGCAGTCCATTTCATATGTTTTGCATGCTAGCTTATTTATTTTAGTTAATTTGTTAATTAATAGGGTTGGGTAATAATTAGCTGTAATTCATTATTCATTCGGTTGTGTATTATTTATTCGGACTCTCCGAGAGAGGGCAATGTTGTAATAAGTGTGTGTGTGTGTGATGCATGTCTTCCAACCCCACGTCTTTCTCCCTTTTATTTACCAGCTTATGGTGGTTAGTTTTAGGGCATGTTTCAATTAGCATACTTATGCTCGCATGTTTGCATCCATTCATCTGTCTTGCATACACCAGGCTCGGCGCATCATACTAACTGCATTGTATTTCAATTCTGAGTTGAATACGTGTATCAGTTGTTGCATTTCATATGCCATTTTAGAATAGCCGAGCCTATCTTAGTTGCATTTTTGCATGTGTTGCATTAGGCATTTCATCATAGTTAGGATTCATGCATGATTTCTAATTAGCTTCTTTCTTTGGCTTGGAGTACTCGGTAAGTGTTTATGCTTTAGCATCCTTGCATGTGTGTGAGTGACTGCCATGATAGCATGCTTACCAAGAGGCTAAGTGCTTATGTGATATAACTGCCTGAATGCCTGTGGGTGAAGGTTAGATTATCTGAATTGGAGCAATTCATTGATTGCGAGTTTTAAGCCCACTGGATAGTGGCAAATCACCATGTTTTCTAAGCTCACTTGAGGGTGGCAAAATCCGCATTTTAGCCTACTTGCGAGTAGCAAACCGCTTTAAAAAACGAACATGAAATGTTTTGTTCCAACTCAGACGATCCAGTCCATACTTGTATATTGTGCGCATCACATAGTAATTCTAGGCTAATAAACCGGAATAAGAGCACATAATGTTTTCAAAACTCGATAACATGGTTAGTAGAGGCCGATCTTTGATCGGGCGAGCGGGGGTGCTCACGAAGTGACCTTCCCCAATCGTACCCAAGTTCCCGAGAGGAGGCAACTTTGGTGATGACGGACACGTGGCCTCAGGCATGAGTCAGGGTTTCCTAAATTCCCCTAAAATAAATATTTTGGTGGCAACTCTGTATCTGGCAAAGCAGTCCATGTTTGGCACTTCTTTCAAAAAATCTGTTTTCAAAAATGATTTGCTGGATTTGGACTCTTTGATGATTCATCGGTCTTGCATTGCACTCTGCGAGATTAGATACAGGACCATGACATTGAGTCTTGAATTGTAGTGAGCCCAATGAACAAAACGGGATTCCCTTCCGGGACGTTCGGGGACGTCTACATTTGGGTACGAGAGGGGAAGGTCATGCAATGAGCACCCCCGCTTGCCCGATCAAAGGATCGGCCTTTACTAAGCTAACACATGCTAGAATAACAAGCTAACACATGCTAGAAAAACAAGCTAACTCATTAGGCATGCAAGGCTAGCAAAGAGGATTTACATTACAAGTGCATGAAGCATGCAACCAATAATCAAACAAGCCAAAAACAGAGTTATGGCAGGTCTAAGAAGTCACAAAAATGAGCCTAAGAAAAGCCATAAAGAAGTAAAAACACATGCTCATTTGGTTGGCCATCAACACTAGCAAGCAAGACAAGAGGAGAGGGGACCACCCTCTCCTATTTAGGCCCTCAAAACAGGGTTTTTACCATTGAAAATTCTATGGATTTCAGTGGTTAAAAGGCCACGAAAAGTTGTTTTGAAAGGCCTTGGAAGATGGCTCAAAAGCTATACAAGCTAAGGAACAAAAGGGAGAGACAACCCCCTAACACAAAATAGTCCTAAACCATCATTTTTAGAACTGAAAAACAGAGTTTTCTTCAGTTCAAAACCAAGCCAAAAATAGTTTGCAAAGGTGGTAAAACAAGCATGCAAAACAAAACTTTAGAGGGACAAGTGCCTACCCTTGAAGCCAAACAGCAAGATTTCTGAGTTAAAAGCCCAAATCAAGTTCCAAGGGACCCCAGCCCAATGGTGATCAAGTCTTCTTAAGGGTTGATAGGTTAAAGATGGATGTATGCAAGCCTTCAAGCACAAAATCTTTTGAGAGAGTGAAATCTAGAGAGAGTTTCTAAAGAGAGAGGCTCCCAAATCTTTTGCCAAAATTGTTCTAATCTATCCTCTTTTGTTCTAACCCTTTGAATATGAGATATAAGGCTTCATATATAGCAAAATATCAAGCTTGGGTCGAAATATCTGATTTGGGACAGGTGGCACAAGCTGGAAATAGCTGGAGGAGAAATATCTTCAAAAAAATGAATTTGGGTCACTCTTGGGAGACCGGCCATCTTTTGTGCCGACCTGCTACTTGTGATGGCCGATCTGCTACCTTTTTTGGCCGATCGGCCACAAAAGTATGCTTTTCAGGCCCAACTTCAAATGGGCATAACTCATTCATCTGGACTCCTTTGCAGGTCATTCTTGTGTCCAAATTGAAGCCCTGGAAGTAAGATTTCAAATGGTGGCAGCCTTGCATCACAATTCCAACTGTGCAAAAAGTTATGCCTGTTTTGGTGAAGCCGCTCAGTTTCGGTCCAACCGGATTAATGCCCTACTTCAACCAACCATATCTCCCCCATCCGGACTTGGCTTTAGGAGATTCTTGAGTGTAAAATGAAGCCCCAGAAGTCTTCTTTCCAATGGTGGTGGCCGAATAGCTTAAATCCAAGTATACAAAATGATAGGCCCGATTTGGAGAGGACTGCTCGTCTCTCTCTTGACAATTCATGCCCAACTTCTTCCTCAACTAGGTTTCTTCTCTCTACTCTTCTTTTCTTCAACTCCAAACCCCCGAACAAGGTGTTTTGAAAGATTTTTCAAAGATTTCATCTCTCTTTCATTCATTTCCACTTTGTCTTTGCTCAATTTACCGAAAAGCGCAATATTTAACAAAATGCGAGCCTCGGAACATCGTAGGAACTTTATTTCAAAAATATTTTGAAAGAGATGGTTTTAAGGTCTAAAAACCATCCAAAATAGCTTTGGTCCAAAATGGGGTGTGAGGTTAGGATTTGACTTTCCTCTTGCCGAAGAAATCCAACCTTTGCCCTGCACACCTTTCATCACCAAGTAAACCATTAGTAACGCCAAGTCTTAAGGGCGGTCAAAAATGGGGTGTCTACAGGTACCTAACTTATGTGCAATATGACTAATGCAACGCATGCAATAATGCAAATAAAATAGGCTCGGCTACTTAACATGTTCTTTGCAACAATTTTATCGCATGCGTTTAAACACGTATTCAATGAGGTATTGAAACGACAATGCAGTTAGTATGATGAACTGAGCTTTGGTGCATGCAAGACAAATGAATGAATGCAAACATGCGATATGCTAATTGAAACATGATGCCCCTAATCTAACCATAAAAAGCAGATAAATAAAATGGAGAAAGACGTGGGGTTGGAAGACGTACACATTATTATATTGCGCTCTCACGAAGGAGAGTCTGAATGAATAAACTAGCTAAGCTAAACTATTTAACTAATTAAGCTAACTATTACAAACCAAATAAATGACTAGCTAAACTACTTAACTAGTTATTACAACAACAAATGAACTAATTGGTTAACTAATCTAGCTAGCTAACTAAAATCATTACATCATAACTAGCTAATTACTTAACTAATTATTACAACAACACAATTGCAATTAATAATAAAACTAAGCAATTAACTACTTTGCCTCGGGAAATGAGGGATGTGCACGCGCATGCTCAAATTCCACCCGAAAACACCACCGTTTTGCTCCTGAATACCTCTGTTTGCACAGTTGAACATTTCCATAACAACTTTGCTCCACCTTCCCAACACTCTGCTAAATTTTGAATTAGTGGCCAGCCGGCCAAAGATGAAGGTTTTTGGCCACCTGTCGGCCATGAAAGTGGCCTGTCGGTCATCAAAGGTAGTCTACGGGCCACTGATGCACAGGTCCATCTTGCTGCAATAGAGGACAAACAGAGCATATACAGGGTATTTCAAGGTTTTGTTTGCACAACCTACCCCTCCTTTTCATGGAAAAATCAAAGGAATAGCAAGCTTTGGTTCACAAACCATCAATGGATACAATTTCATTGCATGATGGCTTATGAAACCAAGTGTGCAAGTTCAATAAATGCAAGAAAAAAAAACACAAACATCCTCCCTTTCATGAATGATCAAGGGAAGTGGTTGACCTTGGAGACTTAAATTATTTCATCACCAGCAAGTATGAAATGGTTCAAGCTTCCATGTGTTCAATTAACGTCCAATTGAACACAACCAAATATTATCTTGCTCATTTTTAGTCCAAAATTTTAGTTACTCATTTCAACTTACCGACCATTCTTTAATCCAATTAAGTCCATTGGTGAGTTGAGTCCTCTAAAAGGGAAGGTAGCGTCAAACAATGGGTAGTTTAAGGCAAGAGAGAGGTGTCATGCCGTTGATAATGAACCCTCAAAAGAGGATTAAACCATTAAGCATGGACCTCAATCCCAAGCTTAAATAATCCCAAGGTTGAAACAACCCTCAAAGAAAACAAAAAGTGAAGAAATGAGGGAGGCTGCAGAGATTATGCTTGCTGAAATTAAGTGAGAAAAATACAAAATCAACTCAAACAAGTGGTGTCTAAAGGCCGAAAACACCAAGCTTGTGAGGACTATTACACTAGAAGCATACAAAACTGTCATGACCCGAACCCGCCCCCAAGGGTTAAGGACATAACCGGCCAGTAATCATGAGATTACCTACGACCTCAAACCAAACCAAACGTATTTTAACAGAGTTAATGGGGGCCATACGGAAGCAATTAAAAACTTTGTCCATAGAGTTGTGCTTACATGGCACATCATAACAAACCATACATACGCACATTAATAACTCACATCAAAATATGTACTGTACAAAACTCTGTACATGCAGGATCATATAAGTCTAAGTCAGCCAAACAAAACTATATACAACATGTGCAAAGTCTTCGCCAACATGACGGAATATGAATACATAACAAAAGGGCAAAGACGAGTCTCATGCGTGAGACACAAGGGCTGACTCTTCCAAAACCTTTGTTGTTCCACATAGACTTCACTGGGGCTAGGTTTGGACTTCTCTTGGCTTACCTACAAACACATGAATGAGCGTGAGCGATAGCCCAGTGAATAATGTCAAGTAAAGAAGCTATACAAACGATATGTAGAACAACATACTCCAAACGGCCTTCGGCCCAATTCATATTTCTATTTAACATATATACACAATTTAGGTCATGTGACGACGATTCCGAGCAAACTGGCCTTGGGCCCATTCGAACTTTCATTTGTGTCAAAACGGCCTCTGTCCCATTCATTCATGTCAAAACGGCCTCCGGCCCATTCATTTATGTCAAAACGGCCTCTGGCCCATTCATTCATGTCAAAACGGCCTCTGGCCCATTCATTCATGTCAAAACGGCCTCTAGCCCATTCATTTTATTCATATCAGGCATTTGTCCATAATTTAAACTGGCAACTCATAAGACTTATAAGGAAATAAGCAATTGGACAAAATGACAAGTTTCAAATATCAATATTACTCACAGTGATCGATTGGTTGGTTTGCCCTAGAGCTTGACCCTACACATTCCATGAACACAAAAGGGTCACGAATAATTTAACCCATTCCTTAATTCACATATTCCTCTTTAGGCTTCATTCTTATCTCTTTAACTCATTTACCATGCTCAATGAATGCCTAAGAGTGCTTACAAGTGAAAGAGGACGGAAAACGAAACACATAATACATAAACAAAATTTCAGAAAATAGGGCCCCTCCTCCCCCTGCTCGAGCGGACCCAATAGGTCTGCAAAAGTTCTGGTTGCATCAAATTCACACTCGAGCATGAACTCGGGCGCTCGAGCGGAAGGTCTGTCTACATAGCTCCGCGCTCGAGCGTCAACTTCCCCGCTCGAGCGGGCACCAGGTCTGCATAAATATGCTGGGAGCACGAATTCCACGCTCGAGCGGCGGTTCTCCCGCTCGAGCGGACATCAAGTTTTCTGGGTTTTTCCAGCAGTGTTCTTGAGCTTCAATTTGATGTTCAAGGGTTCCAAATGCATGATTTCAGTCCCAAAAACATATAAACACATTATATTGTATGAGAGTGTAAGGATATTACATCAAATTGTTCAAAGTCAACATCTAATTCCCAAACAACTCTCATTTCTTTAGTATGGACAAAACTCATGTCTTCAAACTTCACACAAGCTTCATTTCTTCAAGAATCAAACATGCATGCAAGTTTTGGCTTCCAATTCGAGTTCAAATGGTAAAATTAAGGCTTATGATCATGGAACTTATGAAAACCATGCATGCATGTGAGATTTGATGCCCAATTCCTCTTGTTCAACATGGCTCATGCATGAATATGCAAAACTATAGCAATCGTGCACATGCATGCTCATAAACTCCCAATTCAATATATTCAGCTCAAATTATGCCCTTGATCACAAATAAACCTTGAACTTACAAAATTACAATTTCAAACTTATGAATTCAAGATCAATTACCTATCTAGGCGCTCAATTTTTCCAATCATTAGCAAGTTCTTGAGTATGGCTTCAAGATTATCAAGCTTCAAGACCAGACTTGAATTATCTCCCCTCTCTCCTTCTAATTTCGGGTCTCTCTCTCTCTAGAGAGTTGATTTCAGCCAAAGATAAAATAAAAGAGGGAATTGAACATATCATGGCCCCTTATACAACCCCACTCAAGCACATATTTTAATATAAAACAATTGGGCACTTAATTCATTAATTTAATCTGATTAATTTGATCCAAATCAATTTCTAATTAAATTTCACCATAGGCTCTAAAAATTATGCCAATCACAATGGCGCAATCAATTTCGGGTTCTGTGGCCGATAAGGCCTTCAATTTAATTTCCAAAGCAGATAATCAAACAGATATTCCTACGGTGAACAGATAGAAATTCAAAACCACATATTTTCACATAATGGCACACAAAATCATATTAAAAACATAATCATGCTCATATTAAAGACCAATTAACATATTACGGAACAGGAATATCACAGTCTTCCCCCCTTTAGGAAGTTTGATCCTCCAAACTTATTTTACCTTTGTCGGGGAACAAATGTGGATAGTATAGTCGCATTTCCTCCTCTTTTTCCCATGTAGCATCCATCACATAGTGTTCTTTCCATTCCACTTTCACCATTGGGATGGACTTGCTTCTCAATTGTTTCACTTGCCGATCAACAATTCGTTCCATCCATTCGGCATATTCCATATTTTCGTCAATAGCTACCCAGTAATAATCAATCACATGAAACGGGTCTCGGAGGTAACCCCTCAACATCGACAGATGAAACACGTTGTGGATTTGTTCGAATCCCGGTGGCAAAGCAACTCTATAGGCAACTGGACCAAGCTTTTCCAAAATCTGAAACGGCCCAATGTAACGGGGCGACAACTTGCCCTTCTTTCCAAACCTAACTTGGCCTTTCATCGGAGACACACGGATAAACACGTGGTCACCGACCTCATACTCAAGAGGTCTTCTTCGAACATCTGCATAATTCTTTTGTCGGTCCAGAGCCGTTTTTAGCCTTTGCCGAATGGTTTTGATCTTTTCAGAAGTGTCTTGCACAATTTCAGGCCCAAGTAAAGCTCTATCCCCGACTTCTGTCCAACAAATTGGTGATCTACACCGCTTACCATACAAAGCCTCGTACAGTGCCATACCGATGCTGGAGTGGAAGCTGTTATTGTATGCAAATTCTACAAGTGGCAAATAGTCTTCCCAACTCCCCTAAAAATCTAAAGCACACATTCGGAGCATATCTTCTAAAGTCTGTATTGTTCGTTCTGATTGCCCATCTGTCTGTGGATGGAATGCAGTACTGAACCTTAGTTCTGTCCCCATAGCTTCCTGCAAAACTTTTCCATAATCTAGATACAAATTTCGGATCTCTATCCGACACAATAGATACCGGAACTCCGTGTAAACGGACAATCTCATCAACATAAATGGTAGCCAGTCTATAAGCATTAAACGTAGTTTTGACAGGCAGAAAATGTGCAGATTTAGTCAGTCTATCAACCACAACCCAAATAGAATCCATACCTCGAGAAGTCCGAGGTAGGCCAACAACAAAATCCATAGTCACATGCTCCCACTTCCATTCAGGAATAAGGAGAGGTTGAAGTAGACCGCCTGGTTTTTGATGTTCAGCCTAAACTTGCTGACATTGAAGACACTTGGACACATATTCTACAATCTCTTTCTTTATTTTAGGCCACCAATAGGTCTGTTTTAAATCCTGATACATTTTATTATTACCCGGATGCATAGCAAATACGGATCTGTGGGCTTCATCTAAAACCCTCTTCTTCAGTTCCGGAATATCTGGGACACACATTCTGTTCCGAAATCTCAACACTTCATTCTCAATGCCAAACTCTGCCTTCGGACTTGTCTCAAATTCATTAATCACTTTCTTGAGGAATTCATCCTCCTTCTGTTTCTGCTTGATTTCATCAATGATTGCCGGCTCGGCTGTAATAGCGGCTATCAATCCGCCCTGTTCACACATTACCACTTCAATTTTAGACTTCTCAAAATCTTGCAAGATCTCTTTTTGTTCAGTAAGCAAACAAGCCATACTCACCGTTGATTTTCTGCTCAAGGCATCAGCAACTGTATTAGCTTTCCCAGGGTGATACTGAATTTCTAAATCATAATCCTTTATTAGTTCCAGCCATCTCCTCTGTCGCATATTCAACTCCTTTTGCGTGAAAAAGTATTTCAGACTTTTGTGATCTGTGTAGACTTCACACTTTGCTCCATACAGATAATGCCGCCAGATTTTCAAAGCAAAAACAACTGTGGGCAATTCCAGGTCATGTGTTGGATAATTCTTCTTGTGTGGCCTCAACTGTCGGAAGGCGTAAGCAATAACCTTTCCGTTCTGCATTAACACATAACCCAAACCTTTATAAGACGCATCACTAAAAATTACAAAATTCTCCGTACCTGAAGGTAGTGTCAAAATTGGTGCAATGGTCAATCTTATTTTCAATTCATGAAAGTCAGCTTCTCTTTCGTCGTTCCATTCAAACGGTTGCCCTTTTCGTGTCAATTGGGTAAGAGGCACAGCTAATTTCGAAAAGTCCTTCACAAACCTCCTGTAGTACCCGGCTAAGCCCATAAAGCTGCGGACTTCTGTCACATTAGTCGGTGTAGGCCAATTCACAATTGCCTCTATTTTCTGCGGGTCCACTGAAATTCCTTCCTTGTTGATCACATGCCCTAAGAAAACAACCTCATCCAACCAAAACTCACATTTCTTTAGTTTAGCAAATAATTTCCTTTCCCGAAGTATTTGTAGGACAGTTCTCAAATGATGTTCATGTTCAAGTCTATCTTTAGAATATATCAAAATGTCATCAATAAAAACCACAACGAATTCGTCAAGGTAGGTTTTAAAAATTCGGTTCATTAAGTCCATAAATGCTGCCAGAGCATTACTCACTCCAAATGGCATAACAAGAAACTCAAAATGTCCATACCTCGTTCTGAATGCGGTTTTCTCGACATCCTCTGCCTTAACTTTTAGCTGATGATACCCGGATCTCAAATCAATCTTAGAAAACACCTGTGATCCCTGCAACTGGTCAAATAAGTCATCAATACGGGGTAGGGGATATTTGTTCTTTATTGTTACCTTGTTCAACTCCCGATAGTCGATGCACAAACGCAAAGTTCCATCCTTCTTTTTCACAAACAATACTGGTGCACCCCAAGGCGAAGTGCTAGGTCGAATAAACCCCTTGTCAAGCAGGTCTTGCAACTGTTCTTTCAGTTCTTTCATTTCAGCAGTAGCCATTCTGTAGGGAGTTTTAGAAATGGGCTGGGTGCTTGGCACGGTTTCAATAGTAAACTCTATCTCTCTATCTACCAATTCCCCTAGTAATTCATTTGGAAACACATCTGGAAATTCTCTAACAATAAGGATATCATTTAATTCAACATTCACAGATTGTTCAGACAACACATAGCACAAATAACCGTGGCACCCTTTCCTGATCAGTTTACATGCTTTCATTGCAGATATCAAGTAAGGTGGAGGCACTACCCCATTACCCACAAACACAATTTCCTTATGTTCTGGTGGTTTAAACACAACCCGTTTTGTCACACAATCAATGGTGGCACAATATTTGGTCGACCAATCCATGCCCAAAATTACATCAAAATGTCTAAAATTCAAGGGTAACAAGTCTACATATAGGATAGCATCCTCAACACGCATATCACAAAATCAGTATATAGATTCACACAATACAGATTCCCCAGATGGAACAGATACACATAGCAGGTATGGCAGTAATTCTAAAGGTCTATTCAGTCTAGATACAAATGCACATGTTACAAATGAGTGTGTTGATCCAGAGTCAATTAACACAAAGGCATCCTGATTACATATAGAAATGGTACCTGAGACAACAGCGTTGGCATTCCGTGTATCGTCCAGAACAAGCGCAAAAACTCTCCCCTATCTCACGGTATCCCCGGTGGTAGTAGATCTCAAAGTATTTCCCGGCTTTGGGATCGATGCAGTGGAACTAGCAGCCATCTTTTCACCATTCTGATTACAATCTCGGGCCATATGCCCTTGTTTCTCACATTTGAAACAGGCTCCTGACACACGGTAACAAACTCCACGGTGCTTTCTGCTGCAAACATTGCACATGGGAGCTGTGTCTCGGGAAGAATTTGAAGTATTTGAGGAGCCCGTATTTTGTTTTTTTGAAAATTTCTTCTTTGAGAAGAAGCCTTGCCTTTTGTTACTTTTCCAGTCAGTTGTTGACTTAGTCTGTCTAGCTATGTTAGCCTCTGATATGATGGCCCTGTCTAGCACCCCAATGTAGGTCTCTAGCTTCAAGACATTCACTCTTTCTAAAATGTCGCTTTGAAGCCCACCTTCAAAATGCCTCGCCTTCTTATAGTCCGTATCAATCACGTGTGGTGCAAACCTGGCCAATTCAGTGAATTTGGCCTCATACTCAGCTACAGTCATATTGTCTTGCTTAAGTTCCATGAACTCTGCCACTTTCTTGTCCCGAACACACTGCGGGAAGTACTTGTCGTAGAAAATTTCCAAAAATTTCACCCAATCAACATCCCTGTGATTTTCTCACATTAACATCCACCATCTTCTTGCCTCGTCTTCTAGCATAAAAGTGGCTAGAAGCACTTTCTGTGTCTCTGAGCAAGGGAACACTTCAAACAATTTCTCAATGCCGAGAACCCATGCTTCGGCTTTCAACGGGTCTAATCCACCGTGGAACTGAGGTGGTTTCATTTTCTTGAATTCTTTGGTGAGAGCTATTATCCGATCATCATTCTGATTATCTGGCACAGGTGGTGCCGGAAGTGGAGGTGGCAGATGTGGTTGCTGCCACTGCTGTTGCCACTCCTGTTGCTGTCTCAAAGTTTCTGCCATTTCCTGTATCAGTCTTTCCATTCTATCCATTCTGGCAGTAGAGGACTCTTCTATTTCATCACTTCTTGTTCTCACCATCTGATTAAACTTGCATTATACTTCATACAAAAGATTCACAAGTATGCATATAACAAGGAGCATACATATTCAAACAATTGCAATGCAAGCAATTCACAAACTTATAGTACATAATCATTCATGTCAAAACATTTAAGCATATTCTTGATGCTTTCAAATTCAGACTTATCATATAATGCATCCTAGATCTTTTCTAGACACTTATTGCTCTTTTGGACAAGTGTGTGAGTTATTAACTCGTGCTCTGATACCACTCTGTCATGACCCGAACCCGTCCCCAAGGGTGAAGGACATAACCGGCCAGTAATCATGAGATTACCTATGGCCTCAAACCAAACCAAACGTATTTTAACAGAGTTAATGGGGGCCATACGGAAGCAATTAAAAACTTTGTCCATAGAGCTGTGCTTACATGGCACATCATAACAAACCATACATATGCACATTAATAACTCACATCAAAATATGTACTATACAAAACTCTGTACATACAGGATCATATAAGTCTAAGTCAGCCAAACAAAACTATATAAAACATGTGCAAAGTCTTCGCCAACATGACGGAATATGAATACATAACAAAAGGGCGAAGACAAGTCTCGTGCGTAAGACACAAGGGCTGACTCTTCCAAAACCTTTGTTGTTCCACATAGACTTCACTAAGGCTAGGTTTGGACTTCTCTTGGCTCACCTACAAACACATGAATGAGTGTGAGCGATAGCCCAGTGAATAATGTCAAGTAAAGAAGCTATACAAACGATATGTAGAACAACATACTCCAAACGGCCTTCGGCCCAATTCATATTTCTATTTAACATATATACACAATTTAGGTCATGTGACGACGGTTCTGAGCAAACTGGCCTTGAGCCCATTCGAACTTTCATTTGTGTCAAAACGGCCTCTGGCCCATTCATTCACGTCAAAAGGGCCTCTGGCCCATTCATTCTTGTCCAAACGGCCTCTGGCCCATTCATTCTTGTCCAAACGGCCTCTGGCCCATTCATTCATGTCAAAACGGCCTCTAGCCTATTCATTCATGTCAAAACGGCCTCTAGCCCATTCATTCATGTCAAAACGGCCTCTGGCCCATTCATTTTATTCATATCAGGCATTTGCCCATAATTTAAACTGGCGACTCATAAGGCTTATAAGGAAATAAGCAATTTGACAAATGACAAGTTTCAAATATCGATATTACTCACAGTGATCGGTTGGTTGGTTTGCCCTGGAGCTCGACCCTACACATTCCATGAACACAAAAGGGTCAAACAATTTAATCCGTTCCTTAATTCACATATTCCTCTTTAGGCTTCATTCTTATTTCTTTAACTCATTTACCATGCTCAATGCATGCCTAAGAGTGCTTACAAGTGAAAGAGGATGGAAAACGAAACACAGAATGCATAAACAAAATTTCAGAAAACATGCCTCCCCTCCCCCCGCTCGAGCGGACCCAATAGGTCTGCAAAAGTTCTGGTTGCATCAAATTCACGCTCGAGCGTGAACTCAGGCACTCGAGCGGAAGGTCTGTCGACATAGCTCCACGCTCGAGCGTCAACTTCCCAGCTCAAGCGGGCACTAGGTCTGCATAAATATGCTGGGAGCACGAATTCCACGCTCGAGGGGCGGTTCTCCCGCTCGAGCGGACATCAAGTTTTCTGGGTTTTTCCAGCAGTGTTCTTGAGCTTCAATTTGATGTTCAAGGGTTCCAAATGCATGATTTCAGTCCCAAAAACATATAAACACATTATATTGTATGAGAGTGTAAGGATATTACATCAAATTGTTCAAAGTCAACATCTAATTCCCAAACAACTCTCATTTCTTTAGTATGAACAAAACTCATGTCTTCAAACTTCACACAAGCTTCATTTCTTCAAGAATCAAATATGCATGCAAGTTTTGGCTTCCAATTCGAGTTCAAATGGTACAATTAAGGCTTATGATCATGGAACTTATAAAAACCATGTATGCATGTGAGATTTGATGCCCAATTCCTCTTGTTCAATATGGCTCATGCATGAATATGCAAAACTATAGCAATCGTGCACATGCATGCTCGTATAAACTCCCAATTTAATATATTCAGCTCAAATTATGCCCTTGATCACAAATAAACCTTAAACTTACAAAATTACAATTTCAAACTTATGAATTCAAGATCAATTACCTATTTAGGGGCTCAATTTTTCCAATCAATAGCAAGTTCTTGAGTATGGCTTCAAGATTATCAAGCTTCAAGACCAGACTTGAATTATCTCCCCTCTCTCCCTCTAATTTCGGGTCTCTCTCTCTCTCTCTAGAGAGTTGATTTCAACCAAAGATAAAATAAAAGAGGGAATTGAACATATCATGGCCCCTTATACAACCCCACTCAAGCACATATTTTAATATAAAACAATTGGGCACTTAATTCATTAATTTAATCTGATTAATTTGATCCAAATCAATTTCTAATTAAATTTCACCGTAGGCTCTAAAAATTATGCCAATCACAATGGCGCAATCAATTTCGAGTTCTGTGGCCGATAAGGCCTTCAATTTAATTTCCAAAGCAGATAATCAAACAGATATTCCTACGGTGAACAAATAGAAATTCAAAACCACATATTTTCACATAATGGCACACAAAATCATATTAAACACATAATCATGCTCATATTAAGGACCAATTAACATATTACGGAACAGGAATATCACAAAAACAAAGCTCAAATAACTTAACCGACCCAAAACAAAGTTAAAATAGTCTAAAATACAGCCTATAACATGTTGGAATTAAGCTACAAAAGGCTAGGAAAATATGCTAACACATGGCATAACCTAGACTATTAAGCAAGACACAAGGAGGGGAGGCTAACCTCTCCAAATTTGGATTTCAAAACATGATTTTGGCCACTGAAAAAACTTTGAAAATCAGTCTTTGAAAGCTTGGAAAAAGATAGAAAAAGGGTGGGAAACACAAGGGCAAAGGCCTCCAAAACAAGGTACCAAGAAGGGCGATCAACCCCTCAACCTTTAATGGCCTTAAACCCAAGCTTCAGCCCAAAAAACACAAAGTTTTGACAGCCCAAAACAATGGAAAAACAGTAGAAATAGAAGCAAATAAAACAAAGTTACAAGCAAAGTCTTATACCTTTGAAGAGAATAGCAACATCAAGCAACAAAACCAAGCAAACTACACTCTCTAGAGCTCAAACCAAGCTCAAAAGTACCTCAGCTCAAAGATGGTGAGATTTGGCTAAGGGTGTATAGGCAAAGGTTAAGGAATTGTAGTAAAAAATGTAGAGAATTTGTAGAGAGAGAGGAAAATTTTTAAGTTCAAAATTTTCTAACCTTGCTACAAGAGAGAGGGGATCTCTATATATAGAAAACATGAAATTCCCTCAAGGAGATCCAGCCCTACACGTGGATGAAGATGGGTGCATCTGTGCAAACAGCTAGCACAGCTGGCATAAAATATCTGCAAAATACACTGGTTACCGGCAAGCCACATCAGTGGCCGGCAGCCCAAAAGTGATGGCCGGCAGGCCACTAGAGGTTGCAGGCTGGAAAGACCAAGGCATGGTCCAAAAATGAGACAAAAAGGGTGTAGGGTTTAAAAGGCTCAAAGTTGTGGTGTTCCGCTGAGGACTTCGAGCACTCAGCGGGCAAACAAACTCATCATCGGGTGTGCATGCAAGGACGTCCAAGTCGTAAGGACCGTCAAAAATTGGGTGTCTACAGTTCCCCCTCTTTGACAGAACTCGGAGTCATGAAATGACATGAGTGAATGTCAAAGCCCAAAGACGATCCATTTTGACAAGGCCGTTAGACTTGGACAAACAATCAAGACAAAAAAAAATGGTTGAGCCCGCAGGCTACCTACATATCCTTTTGCAAAGAATCAAACTAGTGTAGTTCTGGGGCAAGATGTAAATGATATGCACAATGCAACTTTGAAAGTTGGACTTACACGCTACGCGAAGCTGACTATTTTGAAAACTTATGATCATACGAGATGATGCGATAAGTAATAACAAATATAATAAGCAAAAATGATCACAATACGCAAGATAACAACACATGAATGAGCAGCTTCAAGCTTAAAGAAGATAAAACCACACTCTAACCACACCAAAACACGAGACGAGGAAAGAAAACACCGTTGAGGGTTGCATTTCATGCATTCTGAGAAACCAAGAAAAAAACTGCTCGGGATCGTGTTTCACAAGTCTCAAGAAATAAGAAGAAAAACCACTCGGGCCCGCATCTCACATGTCCCAAGATACAACCACTCGGGCGGGCGCTTTGCACGTCCTGAGGTAAAACCCCCCTAGGGTCTCATTTCACGCGTCCTGAGAAACAACCACTTGGGCACGTGCTTCGCACGTCCCGAGGTAAAACCCGCCTAGGGCTGCGTTTAATGCATCTTGAGAAATAACCACTCGGCCACGTGCTTCGCACGTCCCCGAGGTAAACCCGCCCAGGGCCGTATTTCATGCGTCTCGAGAAACAACCACTCGGGTGTGTGCTTCGTACGTACAGAGGTAAAACCCCCCCAAGGTCGCATTTCACGCGTCCTGAGAAACAACCACTCGGGCGCGTGTGTAGACACCCCATTTTTGACCGACCTTGAGACTCAGACGTCATTGTTTGTGCGCGCGATGATTGTGCATGTTTTTGCTCGTTTTGAGCGCCCGAAGGTCTTGCCTAAGCGCCCTGTCTTTGAGCCTCTAAACACTCTGTGTTTTGGCCTTGTTTTTGGGCCAACCCTTGGTGCCCCTTGCCTGGAGGGGGGAAAGGTCTTGCTGGCCACTTGTGGCACTTGTCGGCCACTTTTCTCCCTTGTAGGCCACTTGAAGTGGTCGGTCGGCTAGGGGAGGTGGCCGACGGCCAATTTTCTCCTTTTTCAGATCTTTTGAGCCAGTTGCTGAGCACTGAGGCTCATCTCTATACACATGTATGGAAGGATGAAGCAAGCTTTTTGCTTGCTTCTTCTATATAAGGGGAGGTCCCTCCCCCTTTTAGGGGGTTCTGGAAATTTTAGAAGCAAAATTTCCCTCTCTTTCTAGAATTCTCTATCTCTCTCTATATTGTGTTATATTGTGCTTGAAAGTAAGTGTTCTTCACATATTTGCATACAACCCCTTAGCCAAACATCTTGACCTTGGAGCTGAGATTCCTTAAGGCTTGTTTGGACCTCCTAAAGTTGGTTTTGGCTCAGAACATTTATTGTTTGTTGTTGTTCTTCAAGGGTAAGGCTTTACCCCTTTTAAAGCTTTGTTTCATTTACTTGTTTGGCCACCTTTGCATGCTAGTTTTAGGCTAGTTTTAACTTCTAAAAAACTCTGTTTTTATGGTCAAAATAGTGGTTTGAAGTTTGTTTTGGAGTTAGGGGTGGTTCACCCTCTTTTGTGGCTTCTTTACTAAGAGTTGTGCCACCTTTTAAAGTTTTTCAAACAACCTCTTTTTGGCCTTTTAACCACTAAATCGAGGGGATTTTCAGTGGTGAAAACTTGGTTTTGAGGTCCAAAATGGAGGGGGGGTGGCCTCCCCTCCTTGTGTTTTCTTTGCATGTGTTGATGGCCTAACATTTGAGCATGTTTTTCTACCATTTCATGGCTTGATCTCAGCATGTTTTTGTGTCTTTTTTTGACCTACTTTAGCTTTGTTTTTGGCTGGTTGGGTCACTTGTTGCTTGCTTCTTACACTTGTAGTGTAATCATGCTTACTAGCTTAGTATGCCTAATGAGTTAGCCTATCATTTCAGCCTGTGCTAGATCTATCTCAGCATGCTTTTGCTCATGTTTTGACATGCTTTAACTCTGTTTTGAGTGGTCTTGGTCATATGAGTTTTGCTAGCTTTGAGTTTTGAGGCCTTTAACATGTTGTGTATGTGATGATTGCATGTTTTGGCATCATT
This sequence comes from Camellia japonica, assembly GCA_030407325.1. Taxonomy (NCBI): domain Eukaryota; kingdom Viridiplantae; phylum Streptophyta; class Magnoliopsida; order Ericales; family Theaceae; genus Camellia; species Camellia japonica. The sequence goes on from JAPPVO010000029.1 coordinate 7,569,508, forward strand.
TAGCATGCAATTTTAGTGCATATAGTGTAGTCACACTCCCACATATTCCACTCTTCCATCACTTTTGAGAGTTGTGCTCTATGCCTTGCTTGTGAGCCTACATGCGAACATGTTTTTCTTACTATTTGAGCTTCAATTTCAGCATGTTGTAGCCTCTGATTTGGCATGATTGAGCTCTGTCCAGAGCTGGTTTGGTTGTTTATGCTTGATATTGCATGCTTTTAGAGTGATGCTCTTTACTAGCTTCATGTATTTGGCTTTTGAGCATGTCTTGTATGGATTGTTTGCATGATTTAGTGTCTTGAGCATGTCATTTCAGCATTGAAAATCTGCCACCTCCCTTATTTCTTCATCTTTTTATTTGCTTTGAGGGTTGGTTGGTCTTAAAGTTGTGTTTAAGCTTGGAATTGAGGCTTGTGCTTAAATGGCTTTAACCCTCTTTTGAGGGTTTCTCCTAGTCAAAGGCATGGTCTCTCTCATGTCTTAAGTCATCTTTTGATTGACCTTCCTCTTGTTAGAGGACTTTCACACTTGGACAAATCAAGTAAAGAATGGTTTGGTAACTTAACATGTGTAAACAAAATGAATCAAGTAAAATGTGAATAAGATAAGCATGTTGTGTTGCATTGCATGTGTTTGGATCGGACGTTAATCCAAACACAAGAAATGTGGTATGTTTCATACTCAGAGTGATGAAACGTGTCGCGTTTCTTGGTCGTTGTTACCCTTGATCATGCATGATAGGGTGGCGACACTTTGAGTCTTATGTGCGCATTCACTAAGCTTGTACACGCTTGGTCCTTTGGCCATCATGCATGAAAATGCTTGATTGGTGGCTTGAGAGCCAAGTGCCGTACTTCTTTGAGCTTGAGATATGATAAGGAGGGTGGTAGTACACACATTCCTTGAAGAATACATTGTTGTGTCTCTGTTGTTCTCTGTTGTAGCAAAACCAGAAGCCTGGAAAAGCAGGTGGCCGACCGGCCACTTGAGGTAGCCGACCGACCACTCTCACTGGCCGGCTGCCACTTTTTGTGGCCGACCGGCCACCAGTCCATTTTTGTGCTAAAATGTCCCTGTTTTGAGGCAGAAGCAGTTTGGAATGTTGGTTCGATGTTCAAAGACCAAGGCGAGTGTCAACAGAGGCAACCAATGGCAAAGTGATGGATTTTCGGGAGGATGCAACCGGGCATGCATGTCTCCCTCTCCTCCAAGGCCGTTACTTGCTCCGCTTTATTGCTTTATCAGTCTCACATTGTACTTTGCACTTTGTGAGATTACATTGCACTTTGTGAGATTAGATTTACGGATTTTGGTGTTTATCAGTCTCACATTGCACTTTGTGAGATTAGATTCAGAACCGTGACAGGAGTCCGAACTATAGGAGACCAATTCGCACCTCTCCGAAAGGGGAGGGCATGAAGAAAGTCGACTCTATAGTTTCTGGTGACTCTGCTGGGGATTTAGAGAACTTGACTCAAACTCATGATATGTTGTTTTATTTATACTTATGTGTTTCTTTGCATTACATTTGCATTGGTGCGCCTAAGTCACAGTGTTTGCCATCTGCTATTCCTGAACGGTTTGTCGGAGGCTTGCTTGAAAAAGCGTGCCATAAGGCTGACTGGTTGCGGGCTCTGCCACGATGGGAACATAAACCTTGGATCTGGATCACCCCCGTACCGTTTGATCCACCTTTCACTTCTCGGTGTTAGGTGCGAGAGGTATATTAGGTGGTCTTGCTGAGGCACGCTTTTGACCATTTGACCTAGTTGCATATCGGAAGCCTTAGAGACTGTTCCAAACTAGGATAGGTTTCTCACCCGAATGCAGGATTGTTTGAAACCGCATGCGTGCATAGTGAATCCCTAGCTCCTGACGAAACTAGGACAGGGAAACCCTACCCTACCATAGGGGTGTTTTGGCTCTCACTTGGTTGATATGTGCTGTTAGGGTGTGTCTTTACAGGAATGTATGTATCAGTTGCAAGTCTGGGTATCAGTTTGGGGGGATGTTAGTATATCAGTTTTGAGGCAGACAATTTGGGGGCATAAATCAGTGTTTGAGTACAAAGTGTCCAGCTTATGATTTCAACTGTGTGTTGTCTTTATCTAAGTCGAGGTGCTGTACGTTTTTCTGATTGTTGTTTCTTTTTTGCTTTATTTTTCTTTTTGCAAGGTAGTAGTTCATTATTGCTTCTGATGAGGCAGTTTCCCCCCAAGCAGTCTGGACCAGAGTTAGGAGGCTTTATCGATCTGGAGATCTTGTGAGAGGACATCCTGTGTTTGCTTCGCTCCCCGGTTACAAGACGGAGAAGAGTTCGGCATAATTCACCTGTTCGTCAGATACCAGTGCTCAGCGAGACCCTGTTTTCTGCTTTCACCTCAAAAACAGAGCATATACCAGATCAGACAGATTAGTACCCCTCAATCAGTATGGAGGACATGATGCGTAAACTTCAACAGACTATAGAGGCCATGCAGCGGGATGCTACTCACCAAACGAAAGTTATCGCTCAACAAACAGAGGTTGTAGCCCAGCAGGCTATAGACACCCCATTTTTGACCGTCCTCAAGACTTGGACGTCACCGCTTGAACACCCGGTGATCATCCTTATTTGTGTTCGTCTTGAGTTCCCGGAGGTCTCGGCAACGCGCCTTGCCTCAGGGTCTCTCGACTCGACTGTTTTGTGTCTGGTTTTGCACCAAACACTTGTGTTTTGCCTTGGAGGGGCGGGGAATGGCTTGTGGGCCATCCCCACACATCACCGGCCATGGCTTGAGGTCACCGGCTGTGTTTTGTTGCCACCGGCCAAATGTTTGGCTGGCCGGCACTTTAGATGGCTGGCCAGCCATCCCTTTTGGTCAAATTACATTTTTGGCCGGCCGACTACTGTGCATCTGCTTTTGCAGATATTTTTATGCTAGCTGGCATACATTTTGCTCCCCTCCATACACGTGTATGGAGGGATCTCCCTCTTGTTAGCTTGCCTTGGAAGCTTTACAAGATTGAGCTCTATAAGAGGGAGCCTCTTCTTCCTCCTTTAGGGTTACAAAAAAATAGACAAGATTTTCATAGAGAGCTCTGGTTTTAGGGTTTGAGTTGTGTATCTATCCTATATCTATATCTCTCTCTCCCTCGTATTAGTGTGTGTTTTTGTCTTACTTTTGTGCACAAACACCCACCATCACACCTTACCTTGATTGCGGAGGGGCCAGAGGCCTTTTCTTGAAGTTTTTAGACTGGTTTGGAGCCAAAGAAGCAGCTGGAGTGCTGTTCTTGAAAGAGGTCTTCAAGGGTAAGGACTTTACCTTTAAATACCTCATTTTTCATAGCTTTTTTACTTATCTTGCAACTGTTTTTAGGCTTTTCATATAACATATAAAAGTTCTGTTTTTGAGTCCTTTAAATAGTTGTTTAAGGGTGTTTTGAGCTTTGAGGCCGTTTGACCCCTCTTAAGGCTTGTTTGGCCTTTGTTTTTGTGCTATTTTGGTGAGCTCCGGGACCATTGTGTTTGGGCCTCCTCACCACTGAAATCTTGAGGGATTTCAGTGGTGAGGATGGTGCCTTGAGGTCCCAAGAAGGAGAGGGCCACCCCCTCTCCTTGTTGTCCTTGAAAAGGGCTATTTTTGCCTCTTGAGGGAGCATCTAGTTTAGGTTCATGTTGATCATGCCTTAACTGATTTTGTGCTTATTATGTCATAATATAGCGTTGTTTTTACTTGGTATAGGTACACCATGCTTGCTTAGCATACATGCCTTGTAATGCCATGTTTAGGCCTTAACATGCTTTAGGTTTTGATCCTTGTTCTAGCATGATTTTGGCCAAGCTTTGTGAAGCTTTTGTGTTGGTTTTAGCATGCTTAAGTTCTGTTTTTGGTTGTTTTGGTCGACCATGACATGCTTAGTGTAGCCACCTTGCATTTTGGCTTGTTAGCCTTAGGTGTGTGAGTGTGTATCATGCATTACTTGCATTATTTCAGTGGTTTGGAACCACTTACCATATTGTTTTAGTCCTTATGACATGCTTGCATACTTGCATTTGATGCTCCTTTTTTGCTTTAAAAGGTTGTTGCCTTATGCTCCATGAATGTGCTTCTTTGTATGCTTGCATGTTTAAGCCACTTAGATGCCATCTAGGTGTTCCCTTAGCATTGTCTAGGTCTGCCTTGAACCTGTTTCAAGTCCTCTTGGCCTTGTGAGGCTTGGTTGACTTAGCCATGGTTTAAGTCTCCTTGGCTTGCCTCAAGTACTTGGACCAATTGCATGCCATGTTTATCTTGTTTAGATTGGTTTGGCACCATCATTAACATGATTTTCAGAGTTTGCATTGCATGCTAATTGTCCATGTTTAGGCTTTTTAAGTGTGCTTAAAGGTAGCTTGTTTGATGCTTAAGTGTTGGCCCATCAACATGTACATGTGTGTGTGTGTGTGTGTGTGTGTGTGTGTGTGTGTGTGTGTGTGTGTGTGTGTGTGTGTGTAGGCCCTCATTTCCATAGCATTGGCCACTGTTTTGGGCCTAGTTGAGGGCTGTCCAATTTGGTTTAAGTCCATCCTTCATGTGTTGGTGCATGCTCACCTTGTGTGTTGATTGCATACTTAGCCTATTAACATGTTGCATGTTTAAGTGTCATCACATTTGGCATGCTTCTTGTGTTAAGTTGCGTTGCATATTTACATGTGTTATGCCTCTCATGTTGTTGCATGTGTGTCATTAGCATTGATGTTATATGCCTCGCATGCTTACTTGTTTGCATCTCATGTTGCATACTTAACCTCCATGCCTAGGTTGTGTTGCATGAGCATGCATGCCTTGCCTCTTGACTATCCATGATTGAGGTTGGGCCTCATTTGTTTGATTACGTGCATTGCATTCCATATCAAAATGCATACTTGGTTTCTCGGGCCATCATGCATGGAAATGCGCGATTAGTGGTCCGAGAATCGAGAATCATATCCCTTTGAGTCATGAATATGATAATGGGTGTGATTGGTGCATACATTGCTTGAAATGCATTGCCATGCTATGTTTTGCCCTCTGCTGCTGTCAAAAACAATTCTACAGGAAGATTTGGCCGGCCGGCCATCTACAGTGCCGACCGGCCATCCATAAGTGGCCGATGGATCAATTTGTGGCTGGTGACCATTCTCCATGGCTGGTGACCAACTCCCTCAGCCGGTGGTGTTCCACAGCATTCAGAGAAGCAACCCTGAGATTTGTGCAGTCTTCAGAGAAGGATAACAGTCAAAGCAGAGGCAACTTGTGCATGGCAGTGGCTTTTCGAGCGGAGCCGATCGCGCATTGCATTGGGCCCCCTTCCCGAGGCTGTTTACTGCTTTCATTAGATTAGTTAATTTGTTAATTAATTAATTGGTCTGTAATATTTTAATTAGCTTGTAAGTTAATTAATTGTATTATTTTTTCGGTCTCTCCGAGCGAGGGCAAATGTAATAAGTGTGGGTGCGTGTGTGCATGTCTTCCAACCCCTACTTCTTTCTCCCTTTTACTTACCTGCTTTTGATGGTTAGTATTAGGACATGTTTAATTTAGCATCCTTATGCTATGCATGCGTGCATCATTCATCAGTATTGCATGCACCGGGCTCGGCGCATCATATTAACTGCATAGTATTTCAAATCTAACTTGAATACACGCTATCTGTGCATTTCACAAGTCATCCTTAGATTAGCCGAGCCTATTCTAGTGACATTTTGTATGTGTTGCGTTAGCCACTTAACATGGACTTCGATCATGCATGATTGCTAACATGTTCTTTGTTTTGGCTCGGAGTACGATGTAAGTATTTATGCTTTAGCATCTCGCATGAGTGTAAATGTTAACATGCTTACCATGCGGCTAAATGCTTATTTGATTAACTGCCTGAATGCCTGTGGGTGAAGGTTGGATTGTTTGAGTTGGAACAACTCATTAAAATCCGTGTTTTAGCCTACTTACGAGTAGCAAATCTCAAAGCGTTTTCCAAACAAACGGATATGCAATGCCTCGTTCCAAATTAGGCAATCTAGTCTATACTTTTGTGTTGCGCGCATCACATAGTAATTCTAGCTAATTAACCGGAATAAGAACAAATAACATTTTCAAAAACGGATATCATGGTTAGTAGAGGCCGATCTTCGGATCGGGCGAGAGGGGGTGCTCATAGCTGACCTTCCCCAATCGTACCCAAGTTCCCAAGCCAAGGCAACTCTGGTAATGGCGGACACGTGGCCTTAGGCAAACGAGTCAGGGTTTCCTAAATTCCCCCATTAAAAAATATTTAGGTGGCGACTCTGTATCTGGCGAAGCAGTCCATGTTTGGCACTTCTTTCAAAAAAATCTATTTTTCTCAAAACGATTTGCCGGATTTGGACTCTTTGGTTCAGATTAAGAACCGTGACAATTTGAGTCCTGAACTGTAGTAAGCCCACAGGCGAACAAAACGGGATTCATCCTCCCGGGGCGTTCGGGGACGTCTACACAGGCTTAACTCATGTCTAGGCTTGAACATCAATAACAACAACCACAACCACAAACAGCAGCTTTTGCTTCTCACCCACCCCCACCTAGGGTTCTAATGCCCGGGGATACAGCTAATACAGCTAATGTCCAGGAGAATACGGACATTCAGGCAGGGCCAGTCCCACAGGAGACGTAGACTACCAATGCACCGGTCAACCCAATAGATACACCGTTCGAGTTTGAGTTCGATTCTACAGCCTTGAAAGTCAGTAAGCTCGAGAAGTTGTTCAAGCGAGCTCAGGGAGTCAACTCAATCTCTGACATAGAGGATGGCTACACAGATTCGGTGGCGACATTGCCGGACAGATTTAAAATGCCTCACATAGACCGCTTCGATGGTTTAGGCGATCCTATGGTCCATTTGAGGCTCTTCTCTGATATTCTGCGGCCGATGGGCCTGACTAGACTGCAAAAGCTATCCCTCTTTGGATGGACCCTCTTGGGTATTGCGGCCATCTGGTATGCTAAATTGGAGGATTCAGTGAAGTGAAGTTGGGAAGAAATGGTCGAGGCCTTCGTAGCCTAATATTCTTATAATACTCAAATCGAGGTCACAACTCATGATCTCAAGGTAACCATACAAGAGCCGAAGGAGGGCTTCTCTGACTTTGTTACTCGGTGGAGGGCTAAGGCCTCCATAATGTCAACCAGGCCAGCTGAGAAAGACCAGATAAGGATGGTCGTGCGGAATCTGCAACCGAAGCTGATGCAGAGGATGATTGTCTTACCCCTCCCCACCATTGTTGATCTTCACGAGATTGGGGTACAGATCGAGGACGCTATGAAACAGGGTCTGATTGACTAGGAGAAGGAGCAGCCCAAGAGGACCTTTACATGCGGTTTGAATGCAGCTGCAAGTAGCAATGCAGTTGTAAGGACTTATGACGTTGGCATGGTCACCACTGCACCAAAAACAACCACACCCTTTACCGGCACATCTAGAGCTGCTCCACCACCTACAAAATACCCACCCAGAGGCCAGAGGACCTTTACCCCTCTCTATATGTCTCTATCTGCGGCCTTGAGGGTCTTGATTAGGAAAGGGCATCTGAAGCCCCTAGAACCACGCCCACTGCCAAATCCCCTCCCTCCTATAGATAACCCAGCCAAGTATTGTGCCTTCCATTAGCAGCATGGGCATGATACTGACCAGTGCTTTGGATTACATCATGAGATCCAAGATCTCATTGACAACAAAGTAATAGCACCTCCTGAGAAACCAAACGTCACTACAAACCCTCTCCCACCACATAAGCAACCTCCTTCTCCACCCAGGAAAGTAAACCTGATCCAAACAATGGTCGTCCCGTACGACCCCAACATATACATCACTCCCTCCCACCTGCCTAAGCCGGCGCTGTTCATACCAGAAAGCACAGACTTGTGCATGATGAGCACGTCAATATCCCAACCTGAACCCACGGTAGTGGCTATGACAGAAGAGGGCATGCCTGAGGGCTCTGCAAGCTTAACTGAGGAAAAATACAACCCTTGCCGCTCCATTGCGCCAACTGATCAAGCCAAGCTGAGGGTGGAAGTACCGGAGGGAACAAAGGTAAATGTAGTCCAGGAAGACAGGCTAAGTCAGGGGTTGGATGATTTAGCGGAACTTGAGGAGGATATCGCTAATCTGTAATTTTTTGATGAACAGGATCTGGGGGATGTGCACATCAACTGGTTTGACCTGAATGGATCAACAGATAATGCAGGATAGCTTAGTGATGAGCCAGATATTGATGAGGGGTTTCAGCCGGAATAGGGACAGTCAGAAACAAGAACATCTGCAATGGCCAGAACGGTCAACAACAAAGAGAAGATGCTGGAGAGCACTGGTACGGAGAATTTTGTTCGAGAATTGGGCAGTTTGTGTATAGATGAAGCAGAACGGGAGGCCAGGTTGAAACGGTTCGACCAGGAGAGAATTGAGACTGACGAGATGGCTAGAAAAGCCAAGGCCCCTGCGGGGACAGAATGTGCTGTGAGCACGGAAACAACTACAGTGAGCACGGAAACAACTATAGCAGAGCCGGACAGTTGTTTGTCAGTTGCCGAGGGAATGTGGTGGGAAGACGATGACTTACGTCTAGCCTATACTGACGAGGACTAGGGATAGAATCTCCCGGATGATACGTGGTACATCGAAGAAGTCGACCACATGACCCAGAGTGGGCCGTACTTTAAGCCCCCACACCTGGATAAGCCAGAGGCATCTAGGAAAGACAAGGAAGTAGAGAAGCAGAAGGACAAGCTGTTAGAGGAGGAAGCTATACTGAAGTAGCTAAAAAAGATTCAAGCAGACATCTCCATCTGGGGACTGCTCATGGCCTCGCGGGTGCATAGACAAGCTGTCCTATCAGCCATGGACAAGGCGAAGCTTTCTATTGATACAACTTCCAAACAGTTTGTGGGACTGGTGTTCCCGGGTGGTGTTTCACTGACTCTAACATTCACAGACAAAGAATTATCGCCTGAGGGCTCCGAGCACAACAAACCGTTATACATCTCTGTTGAGTGTAAGGATAAGTGGATACCAGTTGTCTTAGTGGATACGGGATCTGCCATAAATGTGTGTCCGTCACGTACGGCCTATGCTATTGGGTTGAAGCCTGTAGATTTCGTACCGACAGCCTAGGTAATTCGGGCTTATGACAACACTAGTCGAGAGGTGATGGGGACAGTGCGGATCAGAACTCAAGTTGGCTCGACCCAACAAGACAGCAAATTTCATGTTCTGGTTGTTCCAGCTACCTTCAACTTACTCCTTGGGCGGCCGTGGCTACACCAAGTGAAGGCTGTCTCTTCCACCCTACACCAGATGTTGAAATACCCCCATGGAAAAGGGGTAGCAATTGTTTTTGGCAACTCTTCCATACATCCGCCGCCAGAGGTTACTACGTTGATTTTGGAGATTGTACATGGCAAGGAGGATGTCTTCCTGTCTGGGTTCACCTTGGCTGAGGCTCAGGTAGTGCAAGATCTTCTAGCTGTTGATGAGGGGCTGTATGTCAGTGCATAATCTGTTTACCTCATGAACAAGTTTCAACATGTGCCCGAGATGGGACTAGGAAGGAGTGGTCGGAAGGGCGTCGCTAAATTGGCCGAAGTGCCACACAATTCCCATACATTTGGTCTAGGCTACACGCCTACCAAAGAGGATTGGGTGAGAAAGAGAAAGGAGATGGCTGGAAGAGCCATGGCGAAACAAGTTGGGAAGCACTATGAGTTAGTGCATGGACCTATCCAAGAAACCCTGAACGGACGCTTTGTCCGAGAGGGAGAGGATTTCCCATTTTGTGGCTTTCCAGAGCCATGGTTGAATTCATAGAAGCAGCGTTTGCCCGGCTTTGAGATCTTTTTTGACTTACAGTTGCTAGGGGATGAAGTTGCAGAAGAGCAGACCGACCCACCAGTGGCGGCTGAGCAGTGCAAAGAGAATGAGTCCGATGGCATAAAACTTGAAATAGGAGCAGCACTGGCTTGTCTCCTCTCGGATCCTCAGATCATACCAGAGTGCTCGGGGGAAGACTTTTCTGTCTCCATGATTGGGGATCAATCGACTGTGGGCCCTTCTTTTGGTATTCTGGATGCATCCATCGCACCCTCCCTCATTTGGCAGTGCGAGGAGGGTTTTTTGTCTAGCAGTTCTGGGTCAGGTAGTGAACCAGAAGCTAATTCCACAAAGTTTGTAGAGTCGGAATCAAATTCTAATTCTTCTGAGTCGGAGTCCGGTATTCCTGGGAATGATAACCTGGATGTCGTTGTCTTGTCCAGGTTGTCTTTTTCATTTTCCTTTAAGTCTGTTGTAACTGAAGAATCAGACGAACTGGAAGTTGTTAATGAGAATGATGCTGTGGTTTTTGAGTACTTTTCTGTGCCGCTCGTTTATTCCATTAATAAGCACTTTCAAAACTTTGATGAAAACGACGAGGAAGAAACTCCTTTGATTTTGAAACATTTGATTGATCGAGAAGAGGAGAGGTTTGTAAAACTTTTGGTTGATGAAATGACTTCAATTAATGTTGGTACTGAGAAGGATCCGCATCTGGTCCAGATCGGGTCCACGTTTTCTTCGGAGGAACGCGAGTGCTTAGTCACTTTATTAAAAGATTTCAAAGATGTTTTCGCGTGGTCCTACGAAGACATACTTGTAATCGATCTTGAGATTGTACAGCACCGGATCCCTCTTGACCCTGAGGCCCGATCCGTCAAGCAGAAACTTCGGAGAATATGCCCGGATTGGGCTTTGAAAATCAAGGAAGAGGTCACTAAGCAGATTGATGCAAGGTTCCTGTTAGTATCTGAGTATCCTACTTGGTTGGCCAACATAGTTCTGGTGCCGAAGAAAGATGGCAGAATTCGTGTGTGTGTGGATTTCAGGGATCTGAACAAAGCTAGTCCGAAGGACGACTTTCCATTACCGCACATCGACGACTTGGTGGACTTCACTACTGGGCATGCGCTGCTTTCCTTTATGGATGGGTTTTCCAGGTACAACCAGATCTTGATGGCACCCGAGAATAGGGAGAAGACTGCTTTCACCACCCCATAGAGGACCTGCTGTTATAAGGTGATGCTGTTCGGTTTGAAGAATGCTGGGGCTACTTATCAACGGGCTGCGACCACGATCTTGCATGAAATGATCCATAAAGAGGTTGAGGTGTACATGGATGACATGATTGTCAAGTCCAAGGAAAGAGAGAGCCACTACACCGCCTTGAAGAAATTTTTCCAACAGATCAGAGAGTATCGATTGCGACTGAATCCTCAAAAATGTACTTTTGGTGTTACAGCAGGGAAAATGCTGGGGTTCTTGATTACACAAAGGAGCATAGAGGTCGATCCTTCCAAGATTAAGGCCATCTTAGAAATGCCACTACCAAGGACTGAAAAGGAGGTGCGAGGCTTTCTGGGTAAAGTGCAATTCATAAAACGGTTTATCGCAAAATTAACCTTGACTTGTGAACCACTTCTTGGTCACCTGAAGAAAGGAAAGAAATTCCAATGGGATGACCGATGCCAAGTTGCTTTCGAACAGATCAAGCAGTATCTACAGAACCCACCCGTGTTGTCACCGCCAGAGCCGGGAAGACCATTGATTTTGTATTTGTCAGTAACCGACATGACAATGGGCTGCATGCTTGCACAGGAATCTAAGGATAAAGTAGAGAAGGCTATCTATTACCTGAGCAAGAAGATGCTGGAATATGAGATCCGTTATACTCCGCTTGAGAAGGCTTGTTTGGCCTTAGTATGGGCTACTAGGAAGTTGAGGCACTACCTGTTAGCTCACTCTGTAATACTGGTTTCGAGATTGGATCCCATCAAATATCTCTTCGAGAAACCAGCGCTTACAGGTAGGCTAGCCGGTTGATTGCTTCTTCTCTCCGAATTTGATTTGAAGTATATGACTCGCAAGTCTGTGAAAGGGAGAATGGTAGCGGAGTTCCTAGCCGATCACCCAGTAGAGGGAGACGAAGCAGTAGAGTATCTATTCCCAGATGAGGCCATTCTGTAGGTTGAAGAAGAAATTTGGATTATGTACTTTGACGGAGTGCCTAATCAATACGGGTATGGGATAGGGGTGTTGCTAATAGCACCTGACAACTCCCACATACCCTTAGCCTTCAAACTCTGGTTCAAGGTATCAAACAATGAAGCAGAGTATGAGGCATGTATTGCTGGCTTAGAAACTGCCCTGGAACTAGGGGCAAAATGGTTGGATGTCATTGGGGACTCAAACCTGGTTGTGTCTAAGGCGAAAGGAGACTAGACGGTTAAGGAAGACAGGATGAAAATCTATCACCAAACCCTGGACGTTTTAATTCCCAAGTTTGAGAAGTTAACCTTCACGCATCTGTTAAGAGAGAGCAACAAGTTTGTTGACGCCTTATCAACTCTATCTTCTATGATAGACATCTCTTTGAGAGTCCGGATGTGTCCAATCATTATTGAACAGAGGTATGTGCCGGGCTATGAATTGATTGCCGCCATAGATGAAGCACAAGATCTGAACCCCTGGTACTTTGATGTCTGGAACTTCTTGGAAAAGGAGACTTATCTACCAGGGGCAAATGCCAAAGACAAGAGGGTGATACGACGAATGACTGCTCAGTTTATCATCTGTGGGGGTAAATTGTACAAAAAGGGCCATTTGGGAATGCATAAACTATGTGTCGATGCTGAAGAGTTGAAGCGCCTGATGAAGGCCATCCATGGAGGAGAGTGTGGATCGCATATGAGCGGAGTGATGCTAGCTAGGAAGATTCTCAGGCAGGGTTGCTACTGGTGAACCATGGATGAGGATTGTATTGGTTTTGTTCGGCGATGCCACAAATGCCAGATCCATGCAAATCGCATGAACATTTCGCCATCGAAGCTGTACAACATGACTTCACCGTGGCCATTTTCAGTCTGGGGAATTGATGTTATTGGGGCAGTTACTCCGAAGGGGTCGAACGGGCATGAGTATATTCTGGTGGCTATAGACTACTTTACAAAGTGGATTGAGGCCCAATCCTATGCGGTGCTAAAAGCGTCGCATGTAGCAAAGTTCATCAGGAACAACATTATCTATCGCTATGGGGTCCCGAATGAGATCATCTCCGACAATGGTTCCTACTTCAAGAAGGAAGTGATAGACTTGTTGGAGAAATACAACGTGGCTTTTCATAAGTCATCCACATATAGCACACAAACCAACGGAGCAGTTGAGGCCGCCAGCAAGAACATTAAACACATTCTACAGACGATGGTGGAAACCTACAGGGACTAACCAGATAAGCTGCTGTTTGCTCATTGGGGTTACAGGACATCAATTCGAACTTCTACTGGGGAAACTCCATATTCCCTGGTTTATAGGATGGAGGCTGTTCTGCCGATCGAAGTTGAGGTTCCATCGCTGCGGGTGATGGTTGAGTGCCAAATAGCAGAAGCAGATTGGCAGCAAAATAGGTTTGAGGAACTTATGTTGTTCGATGAAAGAAGGCTGAAAGCACTGTACCACATTCAAGGTTATCAATGCAGAATTGCCAGGGCTTTCAAGAAGAAAGTTAAGTCTAGGAATATGAAGGAAGCGGATTTGGTGCTCAAAGACTACCGAGCTCCCATCCACGACCTTAGAGCAAGTTCAGACCCAATTGCACTAGCCCTTACATCATCAAATCTATTTGGTTGGGTGGAGCTGTCATTCTTATGGATTTAGATGGCCTTGAGTTCTCCCAACCAGTCAACATGGACAAGTTGAAGAAATATTGCCCTTGAGTGGCTCGCTAGGCCGAAAACCCGAAAAGGCGACCTAGGCAAAAGTTAGAGCACAAAAAATTTGAAATAAGAAAAATTGAGCTCGCAAGGTTGAAAACCCAAAAAGAGTGGCCTTGGCAAAAGTTAGAGTGCAAAAGGGGAGCGTTAAAACCTGAGTGAACCCTCACCGAACTACGTAAGGCTTGATTCCCATCTTTGGGATATGTAGGCAACTTCATTCTGAAGTCCAGCTATAAACACTTCCAAATCAACTGTGTCCATGTGATTGTTTTGGTCATCTTTGTCTTTTTTGTATTCAAGAGTTCGGTTGTGAGCTACAGTGCAGTGCTATTCAGACAAGGGGCAACCTTCTAGTTATCGGGTTTGGGGTTGTACATCTCAGCGATAGATCTCAGGTATGTCCAGTTGTGATCCATATCAAAAATGGTTTTGAAAAGTTTTAATAAAAGTTGATTTTGTCCAAATTAATCTTTTTACAACTTAGACCATTCATGGACCAATGAAAAATTTTCGATACCCACAACCTTTAATTTCATTGATTTCAACAAAGAGTTCTCTGACTCTTGATATAAATTTAAGTTGCTTTTTATTACATTCAAAAGGAAAACTTGAAAGTACAGATTAAAGCAATAAACTTGGGGCATAGTCAAGTCAGGTGTTCCTGCGCCCCCTCCCAGAGCTTGTGGAAGCGTTGGACGCCAAAGAAGGCCCAGTTTGTGCCTCATCTTCAAGCCAAGCTATGCATTCGCCAGAAAGGGCGCAACTAAAAGTGGGAGCAGGGGCCAGAAGTTCTCTTGTCCTCCATGCAGTGTGTAGACACCCCATTTTTGACCGTCCTCAAGACTTGGACGTCATCGTTTGAACACTCGATGATCATCCATGTTCGTGTTCGTCTTGAGTTCTCAGAGGTTTCGGCCGCGTGCCTTGCCTCAAGACCTCTCGACTTGTTTGTTTTGTGTTTGGTTTTGCACCAAACACTTGTTGTTTTGCTTCTGAGGGTGGGAAATAGCTTGTTGGCCATCCCCACACCTCACCGGCCATGGCTTGAGGCCACCAGCCATGTTTTCTTGCTACCGGCCAAAGGTGTTGGCCGGTCGGCATTGTGTTTGGTCGGCCGGCCACTGATTTGGGTCAATCGGCCACTTTTTCTGGCCGAGACATTTTCTTGGGGAGGTTTGAACCTTTTGAACCTTGGTTTTAGCTTCTTGAGGAAGCTTGAACCTTTTGAACCCTTGGTTTTAGTTTCTTGAGGAAGCTTGAACCTTTTGAACCCTTGGTTTTAGCTTCTTGAGGAAGCTTGAACCTTTTGAACCTTTGTTCTACACTACAACAAAAAAGGGCTTTTACGGCGCGCAATGCATGCCGTAAAAACCCTTCTACGACGTGCAGGCGCGCGTCATATTATGACCAGTCATGGAAAGTCATTTACTTTCAACGACATGTTTCGTACGCCGTTAAAAACTATTCAACGGCATATTTTGTACGTCGTCGTTACTTTTTCTACGACATGCTATAATACGTCGTTAAAAACTATTTAACGACAGATTTTGTGCGTCGTTGTTACTTTTTCTATGACTACTTTTGCACGCCGTAAATTGGTTAGACAAATAACGACGCTGATTGCACGCCGTAAAATCTGTAATACGACGACTTCTTATGCCTGTCGTAGAATATGCAATTTTTTATTTTTTATTTTTTTTAAAATTCAACAAGTTCTATTTGACCAATTTAGTACAATCTAACAAATATTACAAACAAACATCACAAAACATCAATCAACCACCAAAATATTGTTTGAAACATTAAAAAAAAAAACTATATCCATAAATTATAAACATTCAACAATTGTCTATACATTCCAAACATTCGAAAACTATATCCTTAAGTTCTAAACTGTATAAAAAATTTAAACTATCCAAAACTATGCATATCTAACTTTCTAAACATATCGAGATTATCTAAAACTACTGACAATAGTTCCTATAGCAGTTGCAGCTATAGCTGTAGCAAATCCACTTGCTCCTATCACAGGGACGAGGGTGCCCAATGTATGTCACCTAAACCCGCGGCAATAGCTGGAGCAACTAACCCTATTGCATTTCTTGTCTGCATGACAAAGGAAACTTCACATTAGTACATAAACCAACAACTCAGGACAAAATATTTTTGAGGTATTAAGAACTGATCAAGAAATTTTAAAACAACAACAAAGCATTTCCAAAATTAATAAGATAATCCAATGGCCCCATAAAAGCAATGTCATAATGAAAAATTAGCAAAAATTCAAGATATCAATAGTCTCAACGTATATGCAAATAAAATCCACATAAAGCAAAACCTTTTTTTTTATACCTCAAATGAAGTTACTTCTAATGAAGTTACATCTTTTTTTGCAATGTTTCTAGAGGGAAATGAGTAGGAATCTTAAAACAAACCATTAAGCTTGTACAAGAATATATAGTTTGCTACTAAATCCAAATCATAAGAAGCTCAAGAGAAAAATTAAATTTAAAAAGAGGAAGAGATGGAATTAATCTACTTCAATGCAGCACATACTTGGGACTTGCATAATTATGTTAAAGGATCTCTACTTTTCCAACCCTTAAATCCTACAATTCATTGTTAAGAGTTTCATCAACAATTAATTTAAAAAAAATCAAAATCAAACCAATTCTTAAGACCGAGTGTGGTATTTATAACCCATTCCTCTTCGGATAGGCATGGAAATTGTATAATTAAGATCAATCACAGAAGATATAAGTTTAGCATCAGTCCATCCACTCACACTTGGGTCCAAAAGCAGCCTTTTTACCACATCCTATTCCACTTTAGATTTATCAGCAGAAATTAGAACCATTCCTTGTCCATGAAAAGCTGGGTTTGAACTGTCAACTCAGTAAAAGATAAGGCAGGATGAGAAAAAGTCACAAGGAACCCTGTCATTACGAGGCTTTATAGTCATTACTAGGGTACATGTCATTACTAGGGTTGGCAGGGGCCCATGTCATTACTAGGCCATGTGCTTAAAGTTTAATAGGGTTTACAGTCCCATTTTTTACTGCTGATGGTCTAAACATAAAGCTTATCAATATTTCATGTCAATGGTTACACATAATTTACAGTAGCTGTAGGCCTACAATGCATCAAGTTAACATGTCATACTACTGAATATGCTTCAGAAGCCTTACAGACATAGCAGTGTCAAATAGAGATCTAACTTTAACCATTCAAGGCAGTTTAATGTATTATTTGCATCACCAAAATATACCAGAAAGAGGATAGTTAATATCAGCTTATTTGACCAAAACTATTTACAAAAACATCAGGTGCAGCTTTTGCTGTGTAAACCTTTTGGTAAATATTTTCCCAACTTCCCACTGATTGGTACATAGTAAACCTTACAAGAGTGTGAACATGCATTCACAGAAGAGCTTGCTTACCTTGCACTTATCCCACAAAGAAGGCAATAGCTCCTCTGAGGTTAGGTTCTTTTGCAATTTCTTATACATCGCAGTGATGGACTTGTCAACCTGAACAACACCAGTCTTGCGTTACTGAACCATCTTTAAAGATAGTAGAACAAGATTGTCAACTGTTTTGACCATTTCCATTTAGATTTTGATGTGGCACATTCCATTATCTTTAGATATCAGTGATATGTCTATGGGACCTATTGTATTAACAGCAGTGGAGTATGTCACATCAGATATTAAATGCAATTGGTAAAAGAAAATAGTCAACATAGCATATTTATTTATTTTTTTTGAATTTATGATGAGATGCATTTGTTTTCAGGAACACACCAATGTTTATGTTGATTTGTAACTTTTATATTATTATTAGAACTTGAAATATGTAAGGACATCTATTTCATCCCAATTCTATGACCAAAATTGCATAGAATTTACCAGTACTGTCATCAGAAGCCATAGAGCTAAAGTGATTTCAATATTTGTTGTTCTAATTTTATTTCATTTAACTATATTAGCAATTACATTGACAATGTTGAAGTCTATGTGTGTATATACCTGTGTATACGTTGCTCTACTTCTATTTCACGTATACACTTGTAGCCGTGTATATACACTCAATACACTTATAACTGTGTGTATAACCCCAAGGGGTTGACACCCTCCAAGGTTTCAGGTTCAAAACATCCCAGGTGCAAATAATTCGTTGGGGCAAGTCCATACGGGGCTTTGCCTTGGCTTTAATTGGGCCTCCCGGATTAGTTAGTGGGCCAGATACCATGTTATCAAACAAACAAACCAAAATAATATATATACACTTGTGGATATATGTGTATGTGTATATGTATCTACACATGTATATGAAAATATATCTATATGCATGTGATATATGTTCCATGAGGGATCAAAGAATAACCATGTAGAAATCAGAAGTCAAAAGAAAACCAAAAACAATTTATTGGGAAAAAAAAAATCCACTAACTTATTTAGTTGTCTAAAGCGTTAAGGCCTAGATTAACAGATAATAAATAGAGTAAACAGAAGATTCAATGGCTTCATAGAATTTTTGATTTATTATATAAAAGGAATAATCCACCAGAAGAGAAATTTAAATTAATGTTCCAAGGGAATCAGTGTTCTTGGTAAGATATCATCTTCAAACATTAAATTGATGAGTCGCAGTTAGTACACTAAATTGGAGCAATTGAATACAAATTATGGATGACATGCAGGTTCCAAGAACATTAAGATGAAAAACAAAACTAACAAGTGTCTTCATGATTTTCTAAACATGGATAGACAAATGACCGGATAGTAACTTTTATTACCATCCAATGGCTTGAAATCCTAATAGATTCACTATTGTAAAAATTAAATTTAACAAAAATAATAAATTCAACAAGTTTATGGGACTAGTAAATTTGTTTCAATAGTAGTATATTAAAAATAGGATTGAAACCAAATTTTAAAAAGGAAAATACTTAACCCTCAATATTGAGATAAAAACTTCCCACCCTCAATTCTACAACAAAAAAAAAACATCCCAAACATTCAGAAAGGCTCAGGGTTTAGAAAATTACAAATGATTTACTCCAGCTGCCAAAATATAATACAATACGGGCCAGGTATGGGCCCATTACTCTATCATGAACACACTGGTCCAATGACTCTTCAACAGTAAAATGAACCTTTTTTTTTTCTCCTAAACAAACTATAGAAATAAATAATCAAAGAGCTAAGGGAAATAGAAATAAGTTCAGCTAGTGATAATAATGCAGACCCCATCCATGTCAAGCCAAAAGCACCCATGTGCTTGAGGTTTGAAAAGAACTACTCATATGTCACTTAAGACTAAGTGTTTCAGACCTTCAAAGTAATTAATAATTAACACATGTAAGAATATATAATAATGAAGCAAATAGCTTCACAATTTGACATAAAGCAGTTCAGTTTGGAATAGCACTTACTACATTTCTGCAATTTATTTCCACACTTCACTACATTTCAAAAAATGGGGAAGACAATACAAATTTTGTAATTAATTAAGCTACCTAGTACTGATAGTATACATTATAAATGTCTGTCCACTAGCATACAACCGGTCAGTTGTTTAGATTGATCTGAAAATAAGTGAGAGATTATGTGTTTCGGTCTGCCAATAGCAAGCTGCCAATAACTAAAAGCTGAAAGCTTTAACTTTGGTAGTCATGGCTTCAGAGCACATTATTTTTCATCTCTGAACCACTGCTCCAATTATGAAGTGGGACCCTACTAATCATTTATAATTTTGCACTTTAAAAAGACAACACACCAAATGCATTTGATCATGCTTATGTGAAAGTAATGAGAAACATTTTTCCACTAGGAAATGATTTAATCACCAAGATTCCTGCAAAAAGGCTGTAATACACATGCATATATGATCTTGTTAATATATATATACACACACTTCAATAAAACGATTTTCTAATAATTAGTCATTTTATAAACTAGGGTCAAGCAAAAAGCCAAAGAAAAATCTTGAAACTGATATAACAATACAATACTATCTTTAATTATCAAAAAATAAATAAAACTTGAAATAGATCAGTATATACAGAGGAGCAAACAAGAACCAGAATCTTCCAACCTTTCAATTCTTTAACACCCAAATTTAAAGCCATTTCTTCAAGGACAGAAATAATTTTCACACGAGTTCCATTCCAAATACTAACCCATAGATAATCTCTCCGAAAGCACACAAAAAAACCCCTCTTAAATAATCAAGATATATCACAAAGGGAAATAATTTTCATTTAGATTAAAGAAAAGTAACACCATGATGCGGGAGACACAAATATATATTTTTCAAACATAAAAAAACATGAAAAACAAAAAAAAGTTCGAATAAATCAACAACAATTCTGAGACACTAACACTAGAAAGTAAAAATGAAAACACAAACAACCACATAATTGTTAGGTTCTCGAATGCTATTCTAAAAGAACCAATCCACCTAGGAAAGAAACAGTAAAATGGAAATGGTTGTCTAAGCAACATAAACAGAGGACATCAACTTAATCAAGAGTAGTTATCTTAGGAGTAAAAGTTCCTGCCTCCAAACAATCCAAAAGAAAGTAGAGCATATTATAATTTCTTTTCTTACCCAACTTTTTTCTCAGCAACCAAACAATGTGTGAAAGCACTTTGCCTCAGGCTAAACAGAGATAAATGAAAACAAGAAAAAGGAAACAAGAAGTATAAATATATTCAAAACTCCAATTTCCAATTTCCACCCAAGTATTTGCAGAAGGGGGACCTAATTGACAAACATGGATTTCAAACACTAAACCCACAAAAGGATCCTACATCTTTCCGCACACTCCAAAACAATGGAAAAATAAGATTTGGTTTCATTTACCTGCATTTTCTTAGCAACCAAACAAAGCAGGAAAGAAGGCTCCAAACTAAAGACCAACTTAAAAAACTATAGTCCTAACACCAAACTATTAAAACCAAATTAAAAACCCACTCTCCTTTCTCAAACCAAAGAAAAACTTTCCCATGCAAATATAAAAATATATATGAATTTTAATTGTTTATCTTTTTTACAATTTCCCACAACCAAACAGGCATAAAATTGACCTTTACAATGCCATTTTTCCACAGTATAAAGAACGAAGAAAGCCCATTTTCACACACACACAAAAAAAAAATCTCCAAAACATAGGTTCAAAAATGTTTATTTCATCCTTTTCCTACATTTTCTCAGCAACCAAACAGTGCAAAGAAAACCATTTTTGGGGAAAAGTAACTGTGATCAAAGAATGATGCTTTTAACAAAATTTTTTTTTTCACCTCTCTATACCTTCAAATTCCAACACAATTTCTCCAAACGAAGTTTCAACACCACCCACATCAACATTTTTGTTTTCTTGATTCTCTTCCTCTTTAACCCCACCCTCTTTGTTCTTCAAACAATCAATCAATACCGACCCACCAGACCCAGAATTCAAAGAACCCATCCTCAATCTAGAACTCAAATTAGGGTTAGGGTTAGGGTTAAAGTTTGCAAGCAAGTCTCTTCAGAAGTAGGGATAAGTTAGGGAAATGATAACAATAGCATATATATGTATATATAAGATGTAGAAGAAAAGACAGACCAGGTCATCGGAGAATCGATCGGAGCGAGAATACAGAGGTGGATCCCGACGAACCTCGCTAGGCTCGTAATCGCTGTCGCAACCAGCTTCGCTGCCGTCGCCGCTGTCCGACGGTCGTACCACCAGCTCCACTGCCACTGTCGCAATCGGCGTCGTCTGATCCTTCTCCCACGCCACCGAATAGAGATTGAAACCCTTCGAATAGTTGATGATTAGAATCGGTCAAAAGCCAAATAGTTGAGGTATATATTGTTTTTCTAAATTTTTTTTTTATTTTTTTATTTTTTTTGGGGTTGAATTGGCGGCAGAAAATTTGGCCTTGGCATCTATTTTTTTAACATACAATACACGACATGTATTGTGCGTCGTAAAAAGATAATACTTTTAACGGCAAACATTGTGTGCGTCGTAAAAAGTGTAAAATGTTTAACGGCGGGTATTTTGTGCGCCGTGAAAAGTGTAATACTTTTCACGGCTGGCATATGTGCGTCGTATATAGTTGATGTAATAACGGCATGCCATATGCATGTCATAAAAAGTTTTATTATTTACGGCAAACATTGCAAGCCGTAAAAAAATCATCGTTACTACCATTCACAGCCTGCGCAATAAACACGCCGTGGTTGGAAAAGTATTTACGACGTGCAAAAAAAGCAAGTCGTAAAAGTGAGAAACTACGGTGTACATTTATTGTATGTCGTTGATGTGGTGCCGTAAAAAGTCAATTTTGTTGTAGTGCTAGCTTCTCGAAGAAGCTTGAACCTTTTTAGCTTCTCCAAGAAGCTTGAACCCTTTGCCTAGCTTCTCCAAGAAGCTTGGCCCCTTTGCTCCAAGCTTCTAAGAGAAGCTTGACCCTTTCTTAGCTTCTTGAGGAAGCTTGACCCCTTTGCCCTAGCTTCCTCAAGAAGCTTGGCCCTTTTGCTCCAAGCTTCTAAGAGAAGCTTGGCCCCTTTGCTCAAGCTTCTAAGAGAAGCTTGCACCTTTGTTCCTTTATAAAAGAAGAGCTCCTCTTCCATTGCAAGGGTTCCAAAAAAATTTTGCTAAGGCAAAAACCATACATATCTCACTACTTTGAGCTCCAAAGTCCATAGTTTTTGGCCCCTTTGCACACCAACTCTTAGCCTAACACCTCCATCATCAACTTAAGGATCTTGGAAGCCATTTTCAGAGGCTAAGGGACTGGTTTTCTAGACCAAGAAGCTGCTGTCCCCTTTTGGCTACAAGGGTAACACACTTTACCCTCTTTTGGTCTTTATTTTGCTTCATATTTTAGCCTTAGTTTTAAGCATTTTAGAGATTTGTCATAAACTAAAAAAATTCTTATTTTGAGCTCCTTTTTAAGTTTGTTTAAGATCACTTTTGTGTTTGGGGTTGTTTACCCCCTCTTAGGCCTTGTTTGGCCTCATTTTTGTGTCTTTTTTGTGAGCTTCGGGACCACCTTGTATTGGCCTTCTCACCACTGAAATCTAGAGAGATTTCAGTGGTGGGGATGGTGTTTTGAGATCCCAAGAAGGAGAGGGCTGACCCTCTCCCTTGTTGTCTTGTTTTCTAGCATTGTTGGCTTTACAAAGGAGCCCATATTTGCACACTTCTTGAGCATGTTTCAGGCCTTTTTTGGGGACTTGTAGGACCTGCCTAGACTCTTTCTAGGGCTGGTTTGGTCCCCTTGGGTGTCCCTCTTGCATGTGTAGAACAACCCCTTGCATGGCTTTTCAAAGGAGCACCTCATTGTAGCATGTATTGGACACATTTCAGTGTGTATTTGGTCATATTTTGGCATGCCATGAATCTTTTTTTGGCTGATTTAGTGGCCTCTTGAATGCTTCATATACATGTAGTGTAAACCATGCTTACTAGCCTATGTTGCATGTTGTTTTGGCCCTCCATTCTAGCATGTTTTGGCCATACTCTAAACTGATTTTGTTCATGATTTGGGCTTCCTTAGCTCTGTTTTTGGGCCTCATGATTGAATGATGCTTTTTATGCGTAGTTGTAGTGCAATATCCATGCCTAGCTTTGAGTTTTGAAGCATCTAGCATGCATTGTGTGAAGTATTTGCATGTTTCGGGACCATCTTTCATGTCATTTAAGAGCTGGGAAATATGTGATTGTATGCCATATTTCATCCTTGCCATGCCTTAGTAGAGTTGCATGTTATGCCTTAGGTTTGGTCCCTTGCATTCTTGCATGTTTGCATGTTTGTTTTCATCCTATTGGCCACTGATTTGGGCCTATTTGAGAGCTTCCCATTTTGGTTTAAGACCATTCCCGCATGTTGTTGCATGTTTTCCTTTGGATGTTGTTACATGCTTGCCTTGTATGTTGTCACATACTCCCCCCCTTTGCATGATGTTGCATGCTATGTGTGTTTGTATGTCTAGATGCTTGGCCTATTAACATGTTGTATCATGTTTAAAATAGTATTGCATTTGGCATGCACCTCTTGTTATGTTTGCCTCACATGTTGTTGTTGCATGTTTGATATGTTGATTATATGCTTGCATGTTTGCATGCTTGTTCACATGCTTAGCTTACATGCCTAGCTTGCACAGCATTAAGCATGCATTCCTTGCCTCTTGATCAACCATGATAGAGGTTGGGACCATTTGTGTGTTTTTGTGTGCATTTAATTTGACATTGAAATTGCACACTTGGCTCCTTTAGCCATCATGCATTGAAATGCGTGATTGGTGGTCTGAGGGTCGAGCATCATCCTCCTTTGAGTCATGAACATGATAAAGAGGGTGTTGGTGCACACATTTTCTTGAAAATGCATTGCCATGCCATGTTTGCCCTCTACTGCTGTCTGTAGACACCCCATTTTTGACCGCCCTCAAGACTTGGGCATTACTGATGGTTTGCTCGGTGTTGAGAGATGTGCAGGCCAAAGATTCAATTCCTTCGGCAAGGAGAGAGGCAAACCCTTCAAAACACTTTGTTTAGGGGTTTGGAGTTGAAGAAAAGAGGAGAGGAGGGGAGAAAATAGGTTGGAGAAGAAGTTCGCCATGAATCCGAGTAGAAGAAAGTCGAGCGGCCCTCGCTGAATCAGGCTTATTCAATTGCATACTTGGAGTTAAGCTATGAGGCCACCATCGTTGGAAAAAAGACTTGCGGGGCTTCACTTTGTACTCAAGAATCTCCCAAAGCCAAGTCCGGGTGGAGGAGATATGATTGGTTGAAGCTGGGCATCATCCCGGTTGGATCGAGTCTGCGCGGCTTCACCAAAAAGGGCATAACTTTTTGCACAGGAGGAATTTTGATGTAAGGTTTGCACCATTGGAAAGCTAACTTCCGGGGCTTCAATTTACATACCCACCGGCCGTTTTTTGACCTTGGAATCATCTATCGGCAATCTATTTTTCCGACCGACAGAAAATAGTGCCGACCGGCACTTTATTTTGGCCGACGACCAATTTTTCTGGCCGGTTTGCACCCTTTGCACCCTCCAAGGCTGGTGCATCCCAGCTGTGCCAGTTGGAATGCACCAGCACACTCCCCCGTGCATATATGTGGCTATTTTGCACCCTTTTGCACCTTTGAACCCCCTAAAGCTTCTAGAAGCTTGAACTCTTTGGCCAAGCTTCTTGGGGAAGCTTGGCTAGCTGTATTAGCTTCCTCTAGAAGCCTAGAACCCTTTGCACCCTTTGCCCCTTTTGGCATAGCTTCTTGGAGAAGCTTGGAGCACTTTTTGTTGCCTATATAAGCACCCCTCCTCTTCCTTTGTGTGGGTTGGAGATTTTGAGCAAGAAAACCAGAAGATATACTGATATATCTGATATATACACATATATCCCACCTCCCTCTCTATATCTATCTTATCCAAGCCTCCAAACACCTTGGTTCTTGTATCATTTGCCCTACAACACCTAGCACAACACCTCCATCCTCCATTCCAGCACTTGGGAGGCCATTTGCAGAGCTTAGGAGCACCTAAACTTGGTCCAAGAGGTGCTGGTTCGCTGTTCTTCAAGGGTAAGCATCCATTTCCCGTAAACTTGCATTTTTTAGCTTTATTGGTTAGCCTTATTTACAAGTATTTTTGGGCTTCGATGTAAACTGTAAAGAGGCTTGTTTTGAGCCCTTCTTCAACATTGAAGAAGGGCTGAACACTGTTGGGGACCTCCATGTATGACTTGCTTCATTACCCCTCTTTGGTCCCCATTTTTGCATGTTTGTTTAGCTTATCTTTCTTCTATTTTTCGGCCATTATCATAACTGAGAGTGGCCATATTTTGACCCCCTTGTCATGTTTCATTAAGGTTCTTGGCTGTTTGATGAATGTTTTGTATACTTCATGTTATAGCCCTTTGTTGGCCTATTTCTTGCATAGCATCTTTGGCATATTTGTATACTGATTTGGGGGTTGTCATCTACTGAAAGTAGTCATATTTTTGGTTCCTCTTCAGTGTTGTAGAAGGGTCTTTTTCTGTTTGGGCTTTGCATCTTACACTTGCTTTGTAATGCTCTACTTTGTCTAGAAATGTGTCATGGGTTTAGCCTTGTATATCCTCATGTTTTGACTTCACTTATTGAAGCTTTTGGCCATGATTTGTCTTGTGTTAGGTCTGTTGGCCACTGGTTTTACCATTTTTGGCATGCTTAATGTAGTTGCTTTGCATTGTTGCTTGTAAGCCTTGAGGATGTGATCCATGTATATGCGTTGGATAGGTTATTTAGATGATTTGGAATCATTTAATATGTTATTTCAGTCCCTATACCAGGTTTATATGTCTCCATTTGTCATGCCTTTCATGCTTTGAAGTATTGGTCTCTTATGCTTTAAAAAGGGTGTTGTGCATGCTTGCATGTTTAGAGCATTTTGGGGCTGTCATACCAAGGTTTTTGGGTGTATTTATGCATGATGGAACTCTGTTTTTGCTTACATAATTCATGTCATGAGTGGTCTTGGTAATGGTGGAGGAGTGTTCCCTTTTGGTGCCCTAGACTTGGCCCCATTTGGTTTGCATATTGGCATGTACATTGGTCACAATCTTGGGTGTTTTGCCACTGTTTTGGGTTGGTTTGAGGGCTGCCCCATTGTAGTTAAATCCACCATTGCATGCTTGCCTCATGTTTGTTGCTTAATTGATTCATTAAGTATTGCTACATGTTAGTCCTATCGCCTAAATTGCCCATGTTTGCATTGCATTTGCACCTTGCATGTTGCATTACATTTGGCATGTTGGCATTTTAGTATTAGGTTGCATCATGGAGCCATGTTTGCATAACATGCATTGCATTACTTGGTTTGGGGTGTCAAACCAAGTGTAAGGGTTGAGATGAGTTCATACTACAAGTGATGCAACTTGTCTCAACTCATGGTCACTAAGGCCCTTGATCTTGACATGATAGGGACTTAGTTCTCATTTGTGTGTTGCATGCATATTGACATTGAAATGCAATCTTGGTTCCTTAGGCTATCATGCACCAAGATGCATAATTGATGGCCCAAGAACCAAGGGTCATGCTCCCTTGAGTCCCAAACATGATAGGGAAGCATTGGCCATGCTTACATATGCCTAAAAATTCATGCCATGCACTGCTTGTCTGCTGCTGCTGTCAAAACTGTCTCCTGCAGGAATTTTGTGCCGACCGGCACTATATGGGTGGCCGATAACATCATTGACAGCTGGTGGCTATTGTACACGGCCGGTGGCCATCCCTCCCAGCCGATGATGTTCTGCAATGCTCATAGAAGGTTCTCTGGGACTTTGACAGTTTTCAGAGAAGAAAAGGCAGTAAAACAGAGGCAACAGTGGCACGGTGCGGACTTTCCGGGCGAGTCGGATTCGAGCATGCATCATTCGCATATCCCGAGGCAGGGCTGAGGCCCCCTTCTTTTTACATTTGATTTAATTTGATAATTAGAAATTTCTGTAATAATTTATTTATTCTGTATTCGGACTGTATTATTTTTGGATTGTATATTCTTTTGGTCCCTCCGAGAGAGGGCATAATTGTAATAAGTGTGTGTGGGTGTGTGTATGTCTTCCAACCCCCATCTCTTTCTTCCCTTTTATTTACCTGCTTATGATGGTAGATTAGGGCATATTTAAATTAGCATACAGTATGCTAGCATGCGTGCATCCATACATTTGTCTAACATGCACCGGGCTCGGTACATCATTCAAACTGCATCTGTATTTCAATTCCAAATTGGATACGTGATAGTTGTAGCATTTCACATGCCATGTCTAGGATAGCCGAGCCTATCTAGATTACATCTTTGCATGTGTAGCATTAGCCACTTAACATGAACTAGGATCATGCATATGATTACTAACTAGTTTCTGTTTTGGCTTGGAGTACTAGGTGAGCTTTTATGTTTTAGCATATCGCATGCGTGTGTATGTTGCCATAATAGCATGACTACCATGAGGCTAAATGCTTATGTGATATAACTGCTTGAATGCCTGTGGATGGAGGTCAAATTACCTAGATTGGAATAATGCATTAAAACTGTGATTTTTTAAGCCCACCAGATAGTGGCAAAACTGTCTTTTCTAAAAGCCCACTTAAGGGTGGCAAAACCTGCATTTTAGCCTACTTGCACGTAGCAAACCATTTTCAAAACAAACATGAAGTGTTTTATTCCAATTTAGGCGATTTGGTCTATACTTGTTTACTGTGCGCATAACGTAGTAATTCTAGGCTAATAACCGGAATAAGAACATATAACGTTTTCAAAATCAGATATCACGGTTAGTAGAGGCCGGTCTTCGGACCGGGCGAAAGGGGGTGCTCATAGCTGACCTTCCCCGATCGTACCCAAGCTCCCGAGCCAAGACATTTGGTGATGACGGACACGTGGCCTTCGGCACCGAGTCAGGGTTTCCTAAATTTCCCATTTTAAAAATATTTAGGTGGCGACTCTGTATCTGGCAAAGCAGTCCATGTTTGGCACTACTTTTCAAAAATCTATTTTTTCTCAAAACGATTTGCCAGAGTTGGACTCTTTGGTTCAGATTAAGAACCGCAACAAACAAAAAGGGAGTCCGAACTGTAGAGTGAAGCCCAAAGGCGCGTCTACACTGTCAAAACAGGATTCTGTAGGCATAGATGGCCGACCGACCACATTGAGTGCCGGCCGACCACCCATTTCTGGTCGAGAGCCACATAGATGGTCGATGACCACTTTACCATGGCCGGTGGTGTTCCCTCTTGGCCGGTGACCTTCCACAGTGATCAGGAAGTGATGCTGAAGCATCCTTGGGACTTGTGCAAGTTTCAGAGACGCAGAGTAGTGTAAACAGAGGCAGCTTGTGCATGGTGACGGATTTCCGAGCAAACCCGAGCACGCATGCATTGGACCCTCTTCCTGAGGCTGTTTTATTGCTTTCCGTAGCTTAGTTAATTTGTTAATTAATTAAGGGTTTTGTAATATTTAATTAGCTAGAGTAGTTAATTATTTGTTTGGTTTGTATTATTTATTCGGACCCTCCGAGAGAGGGCGAATTATGTAATAAGCATGCGTGTGTGTGATGCATATATTCCAACCCCCACTTCTTTCTCCCTTTTATTTAACCGCTTATAATGGTTAGTATTAGGGCATATTTTAATTAGCATCCTTATGCTATGCATGTGTGCATTCATTCATCCGTCTTGCATGCACCGGGCACGGCACATCATACTACCTGCATTGTATTTCAAT
This sequence comes from Camellia japonica, assembly GCA_030407325.1. Classification (NCBI taxonomy): domain Eukaryota; kingdom Viridiplantae; phylum Streptophyta; class Magnoliopsida; order Ericales; family Theaceae; genus Camellia; species Camellia japonica. The sequence continues at coordinate 7,598,552 of JAPPVO010000029.1, forward strand.
TCCAAGTTGAATACGTGTTAGCTGTAGCATCATCATATGCCATCTTAGAATAGCCGAGCCTATATTAGCTGCATTCTTGCATGTGTTGCATTAGCCATCTTAACATGAACTAGGATCATGCATATGATTACTAACTAGTTTCTGTTTTGGCTCGGAGTACTCGATGAGTGTTTATGCTTTAGCATCTTGCATGTATGTGAGTGTTAACATGAAAGCATGCTTGCCATGAGGCTAACTGCTTATGTGATATAACTGTCTGAATGCCTGTGGGTGAAGGTTGGGTTGCTTGAGTTGGAATAATTCGTCGAAACCCGTGTTTTAGCCTACTTGCGAGTAGCAAACTTCAATCCATTTTTCGAAACAAACGGATATACGATGCTTTGTTCCAACTTAGGCAATCCAGTCTATACTTGTTTTGCTGTGCGCATCACGTAGTAATTCTAGGCTAATAAACCGGAATAAGAGCACATAATGTTTTCAAAAATCGATATCATGGTTAGTAGAGGCCGATCTTTGATCGGGCGAGTGGGGGTGCTCATAGCTGACCTTCCCCAATCGTACCCAAGTTCCCGAGCCGAGGCAACTTTGGTGATGACGGACACGTGGCCTTAGGCAAACGAGTCAGGGTTTCCTAAATTCCCCCAAAATAAAATATTTAGGTGGCGACTCTGTATCTGGCAAAGCAGTCCATGTTTGGCGCTTCTTTCTAAAAATCTGTTTTCAAAATGATTTGCCGGATTTGGACTCTTTGGTGATTTATCAATCTCGCATTACACTTTGCGAGATCAGATTAAGAATCGTGACAATTTGAGTCCGAACTGTAGCGAGCCGAAATGAACAGAACGGGGTTTCCCCCTGGGACGTTCGGGGACATCTACACAGTGGGGTACCGAGCTAGCTGTGAGCCTCGGATAAGAAATGAAGCTGGCTACTCTATCCCTCCTTCTGGGCAAGTCTGGTTGTGACCGAACTGACGCCGAAACCGGAATGGAAAATAAAAGACACAGTGCGTCAAGCCAACCAACTGAATGCCAGGTTACCGGGACATGCTATAACTCATCTCAGGTAGATCAAACCAGGGGCAATGCCAAACGATGTAAACCGTGGACCTGTTGCACATCCAGTGGCACCACCACCCCTCATTTGGGAAATCAACGAGTCATTGGTGGAAGAAATAGCTGCATGCCGAATATGCAGGGCAAGAGTCCACTACTTTCAACTTCTCCATGAGCCATACCTGGGGAGGGATGAAAAATAAGAGAGATTAAAGAATAGAGAGGTGTACGTGGAGAGAAAAGTGAGAAAGGGTTTTGAGAGAAAAACAGAGCCTGAGGGCCAAGTGATGTGAGAAATATATATGAGAAGGGTGGGAAACATTACCTGGAAGAGTAGTGGACTTCCTGCGAACTTGGTTGTCTCCCGGCGATGGAAAGCATCCAAACCCATTAAAGTCTTGGCTAGTGTTAAGCCAATGCAGCTTTTGCCCTCCTTCAAACCTTGGGCAACTTCTATCAAACGAATGCTAGACCCTCTAAAGCCAAGGGCAAGCAGAAACTGGGCCAACATACTCAAGCAGAGGGCATGCTGCCGAAAACCTTGCCAAACATGGTCGCCACGGTCACCGACATCAGAAAATCGATGAATCAAGCTCGGACTGTCCAACTCCCCGTTGTGAACTAGGGATCAGGCATCATGCAAAGTAAGCCCGCACATCCTTCCTAAAGCTTGGATGTGGCCAATGCAAGACTGGAGCAAGGTTTCCTCATCGCGTTGAGATTCCATCAAAGCTTGGAATTCTTCGATTGTGGGGCACATCTCTTGTCCGCCCAAAGCTAAAAACATGTGTGATCGGATTCCAGTATCTAGCTGCGGCATGGAGGAATGAAAAACACAGTGGAGTGCAGCTCAACGGGAATAGTGCGTTTATCCCGAAACCCCAGAAATTCAGCTTTTTCGAGCCATCCAAACTTGCAATCCAATCGGAGAGTTTCTCGACAAAGAACGGTTCCATTTGAAGCAAAAATAGAGCAGGAATGAAGAAACCATGAAGCTGGGGCTTCTGTAGAAGATAAGGCATTGAGTTGAAGACAGGTGGCAGCAATCTGGAGGTTCCCACCATAACTGGCCGACCAACCAGTTGGAGTAGCCGACCGGCCACCTTTTCTGGCCGGCCGGCCACCTAGGTGGCCGACACCCACCACCAAGTGGCCGACAATGGCTATAAGTGGCCGACAGCCTCTTTTTGTCCCCAGCTGAGTGTTTTGGGTCTTCTTGTGTGTTGAGAATGCTGAAAACCTGTGTTTTGTTCCACTTTGGATGCATTCTGCTGTAGTTTTGTTGAGTCGTTCTCAAGTTTGTCATAATTTGTTTGTCGAGTTGTTGTAATTTGCCTATCGAGTTGTATTTGTTTCGCTCATCGAGTTGTTGTTTTGTTTACCGGGTTGTTGTTTTGTTTGTCGAGTTGTTGTTTTGTTCATTGAGTTGTCTTATTTAGTTTGTTTTATTTTGGTTGGTTCACTACCTGACTAAGCAATTGTCAAGACAATATACAATGTTCAATTTTCATTCAATCTCGTTTTTGTGCAAAATGGTGTGATGCGATGCTCAGAATATATAATGCAACACTTTTTAATCAAAAAGCTATTTTCATTCCATCATGGTTTCTTTTTACAAAAGTACAAGTTTTAAAGAAAGTAAAATTGCCTAAGGCTGTACAATGTGCTAACAACTAGTAAAAGGAAAACTAAAGCAAAAGAAACATCTAACTCGCCGCAACCTAGCTCAGGATTGAGAGGCCCTCTTCATCCTCTTCCTCGGCTGAGCAGGCCCTGAGCTATCGTCATCGGCACCGCTGTTCGAATCTGACCTGGAGCCGGAACCAGAGCTGTCTCCGTTCCCATCCTCGGAGCCCTCCTCAGCATCGCCTCCACCCTTAGATGACTCTGACTGGGAACTCGCTGGCTCCTCGTCCTCACCAGACTCATCATCGTCATCGCGCCTGACAGGCTCCTGACGTCTCCCTTGACTGTGCGCCGAAATCTCTCTCTACTGCTGGAGGAGGTTCTGCTGGTCCTGTCTGAAGAGGTGTGACCTGAAAAGGAAGTTTGCATATGTTAGCTACAGTATATCTATCAGATGCAAGTATGGTGTGCAGAGTGAGTATATGCAGCAGTCAGATGCGGTATGTGAATGCAATGTGTCAGATGTGATTTATACATGCAGTGTGTCAGTGCAATACGGGGAAATGTGCAGCTGAGGTGCCAACTTCAGTATATCAGCAGAAATATGATAACCGATGTGCAAGAAAACTGAAAGATTACCTGTATGCCATGGGAGCTAAGCCTCGTCTCTCTTCTCCGAGAGGTAACTCGGAGGTTGTAACTACATCCGTCTTTTTCAGACGCGTATTTCTTTACTCAGTGTTTTGCGTTACATATGCTATTGATGTCGCATTGCATATGCATTATCATTGAGCACAAAATATGCATGATGCATTGTATTGCATTACCCATGTTTCTATACTGCATAGAATATGCATGTCATGTTGTATTACATTGCGTATGCTCTCACCTTGTACCTGATGCATTGTGCATGCATTCGGTGTTGCATAGAATATGCTCCATGTTTTGTTGCATAAGATGTGCTTCTGTTTCGTTCCTCGCATGATGTGCATGAAACATGCCTCACTAAGTATTGTATCATGGTTATTTGTCTCGCATAGAACATGCATTCCTATTGTACTGTGCTTGTCAAAGTTTCTTTCTTGTGCAGGCACGCTATTGTATGTACGGTTTATTCGAAGTTGGTGTAACCAGACGATATTGTATGTACGGTCAGTCAGAGGAATTTCGGGTAAGGTCAATCCTGTCCTTTGAACTCCTTGTTTTGGTTAGAAGCACTCAGGTACGCCTAGTGCTTACACCACACCTCGTTGGTTAGAAATATTAGGGTACGCCCGGTGTTTACACCGACACCTTGCTTTGGTTAGAAGCGTTTGGACCGTGTGCCTGACGCTTATACCTCCTTGCGTTGGTTAGAAGCATTGGGTTGTGTGCCCGATATTTATACCACCCCTCTGGTTAGAAGCGTTTGGACCGTGTGCCCGACACTTATACCACCTTGCTGGTTAGAGACGTTTGGATTGTGTGCTCGACGCTTATACCACCTTGCTCAGGTTAGAAGCGTTTGGACCGTGTGCCCGACGCTTATACCACCTTGCTAGTTAGAGACATTGGGTCGTGTGCCCGATGTCTATACTCCTCTGGTTAGAAACACTCGGGGTACGCCCAGTGTTTATACCACCCTCTCGGTTAGGAGCATTTGGAATGAGTTTCAACGCTTATACCACACTGTTTTGGGTTAGATGCATTGGAACGTCTTCCAATGTTTATACCACCCCCCGGTGTGTGCACCGCTCCCTTTTCCCTCTTGCGTGCGGCACGTTAGGACGCTTTAGGTTACATGCATCTGGACGGATCCCGATGCTTATACCACTCTTTGTTTCGATTGCATGATAGGTTGAATGTGTTTCACTAGTTATCATTGTTTCTTCCCTCACGTGTGCCACGCATGGGAATCTTGTTTGCCACCTCGGGTGTGCTCGATGGTTGTTGTTCTTTGCCTTTTCCGCGTATGGTGAGGTTAAGATTGCATAATTTTCTTACATCCTTTCTACATGGGATGTAGTTTGGTTCGTGTTAACTTGCTTATGTACGAGTTTGTTGTAGCATTTCTTTGCATAACATTTACATCTAGATGTTTCATTATAGCTCTCAATGCATGATCATAAGTTATGTTCGGCTTTGTGCATGCTGTTTGTATTTTGCCCTTGCCTGCGGGCGCATCTATATTGTTATTCTGCTTGTTTGTCTAAGTCTTCGGCCTTGTCAAAAATGGGTCGTGTTTGGGCTTTAACATTCACTTCCGTCATTTCACGACTTTTGAGTTCTGTCAAAGAGAGGCAACTGTAGACACCCCATTTTTTACCGACCTTGAGACTCAGACGTCATTGTTTGTGCGTGCGATGATTGTGCATGTTTGTGCTCGTTTTGAGCGCCCGAAGGTCTTGGCTAAGCACTCTGTCTTTGAGCCTCTAAACACTCTGTGTTTTGGCCTTGTTTTTGGGCCAACCCTTGGTGCCCCTTGCCTGGAGGGGGGAAAGGTCTTGCTGGCCACTTGTGGCACTTGTCGGCCACTTTTCTCCCTTGTAGGCCATTTGAAGTGGTCGGTCGGTTAGGGGAGGTGGCCGACGACCAATTTTCTCCTTTTTCAGATCTTTTGAGCCAGTTGCTGAGTACTGAGGCTCATCTCCATACACATGTATGGAAGGATGAAGCAAGCTTTTTGCTTGCTTCTTCTATATAAGGGGAGGTCCCTCCCCCTTTTAGGGGGTTCTGGAAATTTTAGAAGCAAAATTTCCCTCTCTCTCTAGAATTCTCTATCTCTCTATATTGTGTTATATTGTGCTTGAAAGTAAGTGTTCTTCACATATTTGCATACAACCCCTTAGCCAAACATCTTGACCTTAGAGCTGAGATTCATTCAGGCTTGTTTGGACCTCCTAAAGCTGGTTTTGGCTTAGAACATTTGTTGTTTGTTGTTGTTCTTCAAGGGTAAGGCTTTATCCCTTTTAATGCTTTGTTTCATTTACTTGTTTGGCCACCTTTGCATGCTAGTTTTAGGCTAGTTTTAACTTCTAAAAAACTCTGTTTTTATGGTTAAAATAGTGGTTTGAAGTTTGTTTTGGAGTTAGGGGTGGTTCACCCTCTTTTGTGGCTTCTTTACTAAGAGTTGTGCCACCTTTTAAAGTTTTTCAAACAACCTCTTTTTGGCCTTTTAACCACTGAAATCGAGGGGATTTTCAGTGTTGAAAACTTGGTTTTGAGGTCCAAAATGGAGGGGGGGTGGCCTCCCCTCCTTGTGTTTTCTTTGCATGTGTTGATGGCCTAATATTTGAGCATGTTTTTCTACCATCTTATGGCTTGATCTCAGCATATTTTTGTGACTTTTTTGACCTGCTTTAGCTCTGTTTTTGGCTGGTTGGGTCACTTGTTGCTTGCTTCTTACACTTGTAGTGTAATCATGCTTACTAGCTTAGTATGCCTAATGAGTTAGCCTATCATTTCAGCTTGTGCTAGCTCTATCTCAGTATACTTTTGCTCATGTTTTGACATGCTTTAACTCTGTTTTGAGTGGTCTTGGTCATATGAGGTTTGTTATGCATAGTTGTAGTGTAAATGGCCTTGACTAGCTTTCAGTTTTTAGGCCTTTAACATGTTGTGTATGTGATGATTGCATGTTTTGGCATCATTTAGCATGCAATTTCAGTGGATATAGTGTAGTCACACTTCCACATATTCCACTCTTCCATCACTTTTGAGAGTTGTGCTCTATGCCTTGCTTGTGAGCCTACATGCGAACATGTTTTTCTTACTATTTGGGCTTCAATTTCAGCATGTTGTAGCCTCTGATTTGGCATGATTGAGCTTTGTCCAGAGCTAGTTTGGTTGTTTATGCTTGATATTGCATGCTTTTAGAGTGATGCTCTTTATTAGCTTAATGTATTTGGCTTTTGAGCATGTCTTGTATGGATTGTTTGCATGATTTAGTGTCTTGAGCATGTCATTTCAGCATTGAAATTCTGCTACCTCCCTCATTTCTTCATCTTTTTATTTGCTTTGAGGGTTGGTTGGTCTTAAAGTTGTATTTAAGCTCAGAATTGAGGCTTGTGCTTAAATGGCTTTAACCCTCGTTTGAGGGTTCCTCCTAGCCAGAGGCATGGTCTCTCTCATGTCTTAAGTCATCTTTTGATTGACCTTCCTCTCGTTAGAGGACTTCACACTTGGACAAATCAAGTAAAGAATGGTTTGGTAACTTAAAATGTGTAAACAAAATGAATCAAGTAAAATGTGAATAAGATAAGCATGTTGTGTTTTATTGCATGTGTTTGGATCAGACGTTAATCCAAACACAAGAAATGTGGCACATTTCATACTCAAAGTGATGAAACGTGTCGCGTTTCTTGGTCGTTGTCACCCTTGATCATGCATGATAGGGTGGCGACACTTTGAGTCTTATGTGCGCATTCACTAAGCTTGTACACGCTTGGTCCTTTGGCCATCATGCATGAAAATACTTGATTGGTGGTTTGAGAGCCAAGTGCCGCACTCCTTTGAGCTTAAGATATTATAAGGAGGGTGGTAGTACACACATTCCTTGAAGAATACATTGATGTGTCTCTGTTGTTCTCTGTTGCAGCAAAACCAAAAGCCTGGAAAAGCAGGTGGTTGACCAGCCACTTGAGGTAGCCGACCGACCACTCTTACTGGCCAACCAGCCAGTTGAGGTGGCCGACAGCCACTTTTTGTGGCCGACCGGCCACCAGTCCATTTTTGTGCCAAAATGTCCCTATTTTGAGGCAGAAGCAGTCTCGAATGTTGGTTTGATGTTCAAAGACCAAGGCGAGTTTCAACAGAGGCAACTGACGGCAAAGTGACGGATTTTCGGGAGGACGCAACTGGGCATGCATGTCTCCCTCGCCTCCAAGGCCGTTACTTGCTCCGCTTTTTGCTTTAATTAGTTAGTATGGCTAATTATCGAAGTGTTGTAATATTTTAATTAGTTTGTATAACTAGTTATTCAAATTCAATTGTGTTGTAATTAGTTAGCTTAGCATAGTTAATTAGTTGTTTTGTAGTTAATTAGCTAGCGTAGTTAATTAATTCGGTTTGTAATTAATTAGATTAGCTTAGCTTAGTGTAGCTTAGCTTATTTATTCGGACCCTCCTTTGCGAGGGCGTAATGTTGTAATAAAGGTGCGTTTGTGTGTACATGTCTTCCAACCCCACGTCTTTCTCCCTTTTACTTAATCGCTTTCAATGGTTAGTTTTAGGGCACGTTTTGATTAGCATACCTTATGCTTTGCATGTTTGCATCATTCATTTTGTCTTCCATGCACCGGGCTCGACGCATCATTCAAACTGCATTGTATTTCAATGCTTATTTGAATACGTGTTTCAAAGCATGTTATCAAATTGTTGCATTCATATGCCACCTTAGATAGCCGAGCCTATTTAGTTGTATTATTGCATGTGTTGCATTAGGCACCTTACATAGTTAGGATCATGCATATTTCTAACTAGCTTTTGTTTTGGCTTGAAGTACACTGTAAGTCTTTACACTTTAGCATACTTGCATGAGTGTGAGTGTTGCCACAAAAAGTGGCTGCCGGCCACCTCAACTGGCTGGCTGGCCAGTGAGAGTGGTCGGTCGGCTACCTCAAGTGGCCGGTCAGCCACCTGCTTTTCCAGGCTTCTGGTTTTGCTGCAATAGAGAACAACAGAGGCACAGTAATGTATTCTTCAAGGAATGTGTGTACTACCACCCTCTTTATCATATCTCAAGCTCAAAGGAGTGCGGCACTTGGCTCTCAAGCCACCAATCAAGCATTTTCATGCATGATGGCCAAAGGACCAAGTGTGTACAAGCTTAGTGAATGCGCACATAAGACTCAAAGTGTCGCCACCCTATCATGCATGATCAAGGGTGACAACGACCAAGAAACACGACACATTTCATCACTTTGAATATGAAACGTGCCATATTTCTTGTGTTTGGATTAACGTCCTATCCAAACACATGCAATGCAACACAACATGCTTATCTTATTCACATTTTACTTGATTCATTTTGTTTACACATTTTAAGTTACCAAACCATTCTTTACTTGATTTGTCCAAGTGTGAAAGTCCTCTACCGAGAGGAAGGTCAATCAAAAGATGACGTAAGACATGAGAGAGACCATGCCTTTGGCTAGGAGGAACCCTCAAAAGAGGGTTAAAGCCATTTAAGCACAAGCCTCAATCCCGAGCTTAAACACAACTTTAAGACCAACCAACCCTCAAAGCAAATAAAAAGATGAATAAATGAGGGAGGTGGCAGATTTTCAATGCTGAAATGACATGCTCAAGACACTAAGTCATGCAAACAATCCATACAAGACATGCTCAAAAGCCAAATACATTAAAGCTAGTAAAGAGCATCACTCTAGAAGCATGTAATATCAAGCAGAAAGAACCAAACCAGCTTTGGACAGAACTTAATCATGCCAAATCAAAGGCTACAACATGCTGAAATTGAAGCTTAAATAGCCAAAACAGGCAATCATCACATACACAACATGTTAAAGGCCTCAAAACTCAAAGCTAGTTAAGGCCATTTACACTACAACTATGCATAGCAAACCTCATATGACTAAGACCACTCAAAACAAAGTTAAAGCATGTTAAAACATGAGCAAAAGCAAGCTGAGATAGAGCTAACACAAGCTGAAATGATAGGCTAACTCATTAGGCATACTAAGCTAGTAAGCATGATTACACTACAAGTGTAAGAAGCAAGCAACAAGTGACCCAACCAGCCAAAAACAGAGCTAAAGCGGGTCAAAAAATTCACAAAAACATGCTAAGATCAAGCCATGAGATGGTAGAAAAACATGCTCAAATGTTAGGCCATCAACAAATGCAAAGAAAACACAAGGAGGGGAGGCCACCTCCTCCCATTTTGGACCTCAAAACCAAGTTTTCACCACTGAAAATCCCCTAAATTTCAGTGGTTAAAATGCCAAAAAGAGGTTGTTTGAAAAACTTTAAAAGGTAGCACAACTCTTAGCAAAGAAGCCACAAAAGAGGGTGAAGCACCCCTAACTCCAAAACAAACTTCAAACCACTATGTTAATCATAAAAACAAAGTTTTTTAGAAGTTAAAACTAGCCTAAAACTAGCACGCAAAGGTGGCCAAACAAGTAAATGAAACAAAGCTTTAAAAGGGGTAAAGTCTTACCCTTGAAGAACAACATCAAACAACAAATGTTCTGAGCCAAAACCAGCTTTAGGAGGTCCAAACAAGCCTTAAGGAATCTCAGCTCCAAGGTCAAGATGTTTGGCTAAGGGGTTGTATGTAAATGTGTGAAGAGCACTCACTTTCAAGCACAATATAACACAATATAGAGAGAGAGAGATAGAGAATTCTAGAGAGAGAGGAAAATTTTGCTTCTAAAATTTCATAACCCTCTAAAAGGGGGAGGGACCTCCCCTTATATAGAAGAAGCAAGCAAAAAGCTTGCTTCATGCCTCCATACACGTGTAGGGAGATGAGCCTCAGTGCTCAGCAGCTGGTTCAAAAGATCTGAAAATATCTGAAAAATGAGAAAATTGGCCGTCGGCCACCTCCCCTAGCCGACCGACCACTTTAAGTGGCCTACAAGGGAGAAAAGTGGCAGACAAGTGCCACAAGTGGCTGGCAAGGCCTTTCCCCCCTCCAGGCAAGGGGCACCAAGGGTTGGCCCACAAACAAGGCCAAAACACAGAGTGTTTAGAGGCTCAAAGACAGGGTGCTTAGCCGAGACCTTCGAGCGCTCAAAACGAGCACAAACATGCACGATCATCGCGTGCACAAACGATGATGTATGAGTCTCAAGATCGGTCAAAAATGGGATGTCTACAGTTGCCTCTCTTTGATAGAACTCAAAAGTCATGAAATAACGGAAGTGAATGTCAAAGCCCAGAGACTACCCATTTTTGACAAGGCCGAAGACTTAGACAAACAAGCAGAATAACAATATAGATGCGCCCGCAAGCAAGGGCAAATTGCAAAAGACATGCACAAAGCCGAACATAACTTATGATCATGCAATAAGAGCTGTAATGAAACATCTAGATGCAAATGTTATACAAAGAAATGCTACAACAAACTCGTACATAAGCAAGTTAACACAAACCAAACTACATCTCGTGCAGAAAGAATGTAAGAAAATTATACAATCTTAACCGCGCCATACGCGAAAAAGGCAAAGAACAACAACCGTCGAGCGCACCCGAGGCGGCAAACAAGATTCCCATGCATGGCACACGCGAGGGAAGAAATAATGATAACAAGTGAAACACATTCAACCTATCATGTAATTGAAACAAAGAGCGGTATAAGCATCGGGATCCGTCCAGATGCATGCAACCCAAAGCGTTCTAACGCGCTGCACGCGAGAGGGAAAAGGGAGCGGTGCACACACCGAGGGGTGGTGTAAACATCGGAAGACGTTCCAATGCATCCAACCCAAAACAGAGTGGTATAAGCATCGAAACTTGTTCCAAATGCTTCTAACCGGGGGAGAGGTGTAAGCGTCGGACACACGAGCCAAACGCTTCTAACCAAAGGGGTGGTATAAGCACTGGGCGTACCCGAGTGTTTCTGACCAAAGGAGTATAGACATCGGGCACACGACCCAATGTCTCTAACCAGCAAGGTGGTATAAGTGTCTAGCACACTGTCCAAAGCTTCTAACCTGAGCAGGGTGGAATAAGCGTCGGGCACACGATCCAACGTCTCTAACCAGCAAGGTGGTATAGGCATCGGGCACACGGTCCAAACGCTTTTAACCTGAGGGGTGGTATAAACATCGGGCACACAACCCAATGCTTCTAACCAACGCAAGGAGGTATAAGCGTAGGGCACATGGTCCAAACACTTCTAACCTGAGCAAGGTGGTATAATGCTTCTAACCAAAGCAAGGTGTCAGTGTAAACACCGGGCGTACCCAAATGTTTCTAACCAACGAGGTGTGGTGTAAGCACTGGGCGTACCCGAGTGCTTCTAACCAAAACAAGGAGTTCAAAGGACATGAATGATCTTACCCAAAATTCCTCTGACTGACTGTACATACAATATCGTCTGGTTGCACCAGCTTCGAATGAACCGTACATACAATATCGTGCCTGCACAAGAAAGAAACTTTGACAAGCACAGTACAATAGGAATGCATGTTCTATGCGAGATGAATAACCATGATACAATATCTAGCGAGGCATGTTTCATGCACATCATGCGAGGAACGAAACAGAAGCACATCTTATGCAACAAAACATGGAGCGTATTCTATGCAACACCGAATGCATGCACAATGCAACAGGTACAAGGTGAGAACATACGCAATGCAATACAACATGACATGCATATTCTATGCAGTATAGAAACATGGGTAATGCAATACAATGCATCATGCGTATTTTGTGCTGAATGATAATGCATATGCAATGCGACATCAATAGCATGTGTAACGCAAAACACTGAGTAAAGAAATGCGTGTCTGAAAAAGACGGATGTAGTTGCAACCTCCGAGTTACCTCTCGGAGGAGTCACTATGCATTTTAAAAGGGATACACCTCGTTCATGCTGGCTGACGACGAGTCACACATCAAAGACATGAGTTGAAACTTTTCGCAGAAAAATTTTGAGCTGAAAAGTGGACTTCTCTTGCACTTTCTCAAGAACCAAGGACTCAAAATAGCCTGAAAACACACAGGGGGGATACTGGGCACCTGCCGGCCACCATGGAAGCTTTCCGGCCACTTGCCAAAGCTATTGGCCACTTTAGTGGCCGGTCACCCACAAAAACTGGCCGGTCGGCCAGTTGTGGCAGATTCGGGGCAGCTTTGTCTTTTTGCATGGAGGACTTTAAAAACACAATCCCAAATCACTTTTTCTCACACCCACAGTGCCAAATCTCCTTCCTCTTTGTCTCTAAGCAGTTTTTCCTCTCAGATCTGTGCTCCACACGCGTTTTCCAACGGCCCTCGTGAAGTTGATTCGCTAAAACCCTTCAGTTTCCTCCGTTTTGAACCGATCAAAACTTGTTTTCGGAGCTTTTTCCTCCATTTTCACCACTTGAGCTTTGTTTCCCTCGAGTTGATCTTGAGTTTAGCACCTTTTCCCGGGCTTTGACTTTTTCTGCCTTTTTCTTTTTCCGAGAGTTGAGTTTTGTTGACTCTTTGGCATTTTTGCCCATTTTGCTCACTTTTGCCTACTGTTCACCTTCTTTCCAGATGGCAAACGATGTTCCACACGGTGGGGGTTCCCCTGGGATGGAGGGAGAGAGCCCGAGCATATTCCACTACCGCCCCGAGTCCGGCCATTCGACCCAGCGACATACCATCCCGAGGCACATGTGCTACCACCTAGCACAGTCCGTCATTTTACTAGATTTGCACGGCGCGCACCTGCAGATCTGCTGCTACGGGAGCCAGAGTCTCATTTGTCCCACGATGCCCCCGAGGTACACACTGCACTTTCACATTTTCTACGATGCACTTTACATTTCTTGTATAGCTCGTACTTTTTACACTGTATTTCATCTGCTCATTCTGAACACACATACATACTGTAGTTCACATTCACACACTGTATTTCTACCCATCCACACAGGTTGTCTCCCGTTTCACCCACGGATATGGATCCATCGCGGTGAGGGAGTGGTGTATGGAGCTCCCTGGAGGTGTCCAGCAGATTATTGATGAGGCGGGGTTTGGCTTATTCTGCACGGGGCTGTCGTGCCTTATGGCGAGTAGGACCCTTTTAGGCGCATTGGTAGAGAGATGGTGGGACACCAACAACTCCTTCCATTTCTCTACTACGGGGGATATGACTATGACCCCGTACGACTTCGCCATGCTGACGGGCCTTAAGGTAGGAGGCCAGCCGATCCCACATGATTCTGACATGGGTGAGTGGGAGGTTGCTTGGAGCTATTTGTTGGGAGCACACCCGCCTATTTTCTGATTATCGGGCTTGGTCCGGTACACCTGGTTCGCTGACCATTTCAAGGGGAGAGAGCCTACGATGATCGAGGAGACAGAGCAATACGCTCGAGGCTTTCTCATGTTCTTCTTCGGCACTACCTTGTTCGCCGACAGAGCGAACACAGTTGGGCTATATCTTCTGAGCGCCTTAGTGGACCTATCCTAGGTGCGGCACTATGATTGGGGGGGCGCCGGCCTCGCTACCCTCTACTGCTATACGAGCTCAACCTCCCGCAGGAGCGGGAGCAGAGTAGGCGGCTACTGGAGAGCCTGGGAGGTATGCTTTACTGTTCAGCTTTACATTTTCTGCTATGCTTTTTGCTTTGCATTTTCTGTACACTGCACACTGCACACACATAGTGTGATCTCTTCTCTGCACTTGTATTTTCTATACGTTGTGCCACACTTTGCTTTCTGCCCTTTCCGTATTCTATACTTTATGCATTCTGCACATTGAACACATACTCTACTTTCCGCATTATCTATGTTTATCTGTATTCTCATTGCCACCCTCTTGCTTTTCACAACTATGGGTATACACCTATTTCCCAGCGCTTGCTCCCGAGCCAGAGGTTGAGACACCCTTCAAGGTCCCATATTCACATCGAAATGACGGGCGGTGTCAGTTTAGAGCCCGGGAGACCCTCCCATACCTGCGCTAGTACTTTGACACAGTGAGGACGACAGAGGTAAGTCAAAACTCACAGAGGTACTTTGCACTTGCTGTCTGCAAATCACATGGCAGCCCTGGGCGGCAATGCCAGAGTTTGCCCGATTTCATTTTGCCGGAGCTCGGGGCGCCTCCCGATATCGGCTTGTGCTCGAGGGACCCGTGGGGCGAGCCTGGTTCTTAGGTGAGCGCTTCATGTACCAGACATTGGCTTGCCATTACAGTCGGTTCTTTTGCCACCTCTACCGTCTATGTGGGCCACAGAGAGTTTCTCTTCCCAAGAGCTCACTGACGTCATACGAGGCGCAGATGTGGACCGGTTCATTGGAGAGGAAGACTACACGACCTACATCCAGGTGTACCTCATGCCTCCATTAGCAGGTGTTCGTGCTCCCACAGGGAGGACAGCTGACATTGCTTTGTCGAGCAGGGCTCGAGCAGCAAATGCTCCTTCGACGAGCAGAGCTCGAGCAGCGGATGCCCTCTCGACGAGCAGGACCTGAGTAGTGAGTTATGAGGCTAGAGGGATACCACCCACCTGGAAGAGTGTTGGATGGCCGGATCTTCCGATTGAGCTGACAGGCTGGTGGTACTCTGGGGTGCCCTATCAGATTCCGCTTGAGCCTCCGTTGCCTGGTCACCGATATGTCAGGACACCTGATTCACCACCGGTATATTCTACAGCTTTCATTCATTTGATTTCCGCTCAGATACTTAGTTATTCATTCACTGTTGTTTCAACTTGCATCTGCAGCCCTCCATAGGATATATCGTGGGATTGCTTGAGGTGATCGCCTCATTTGAGGGTATGATCTTGAAGAGAGAGACGATGCTTAGCTCCCACGACATATAGGTAATCTTTCAGTTTTCTTGCACTTCGGTTATCATATTTCTGTTGATATACTGAAGCTGGCACCTCAGCTGCACATTTCCCCACATTACACTGATACATTGCATGTATAAATCACATCTGACACATTACATTCACATACCGCATCTGACTGCTGCATATACTCACTCTGCACACCATACTTGCATCTGATACATATACTATAGCTAACATATACAAACTGCCTTTTCAGGTCACATCTCTTCAGACAGGACTGGCAGAGCCTCTTCCAGCAGCAGAGAGAGAGATTCTAGCGCACAGCCGAGGGAGACGTCAGGAGCCTGTCAAGCGCGATGATGATGATGATGAGTCTGGTGAAGAGGAGAAGCCAGCGAGTCCCTAGTTAGAGTCATCTGAGGGTGGAGGCGATGCTGAGGAGCGCTCCGAGGATGGGAGCGGAGACAGCTCTGGTTTCGGCTCTGGGTCAGATTCTGACAGCGGCGCCGATGGCGATAGCTCAGGGCCTGCTCAGCCGAGGAAGAGGATGAAGAGGGCCTCTCAATCCTGAGCTAGGTGGTGGCGAGTTAGATGTTTCTTTTGCTTTAGTTTTCCTTTTACTAGTTGTTAGCACATTGTACAGCTTTAGCAGTTTTACCTTCTTTAAAACTTGTACTTTTGTGAAAAGAAACCATGATGGAGGGAAAATAGGTTTTTGATTAAAAAATGTTGCATTATATATTCTGAGCATCGCATCACACCATTTTGCACAAAAACGGGATTGAATGAAAATCAAACATTGTATATTGTCTTGACAATTGCTTAGTCAGATAGTGAACCAACCAAAATAAAACAAACTAAATAAGGCAACTCAATGAACAAAACAACAACTCGATAAACAAAACAACAACCCGGTAAACAAAACAACAACTCGATGAGCGAAAAAAATACAACTCGATAAGCAAATTACAACAACTCGATAAAAAAATTATGACAAACTTAAGAACGACTCAACAAAACCACAGCAGAATGCATCCAAAGTGGAACAAAACACAGGTTTTTAGCATCCTCAACACACAAGAAGACCCAAAACACTCTGCTGGGGACAAAAAGAGGCTATCGGCCACCTATAGCCATTATCGGCCACTTGGTGGTGGGTGTCGGCCACCTAGGTGGCCGGCTGGCCAGAAAAGGTGGCTGGTCGGCTACTCTAACTAGTCGGTTAGCTAGTTATGGTGGGAACCTCCAGATTATTGCCACCTGTCTTCCATTCAATGCCTTATCTTCTACAAAAGCCCTAGCTTTGTGGTTTCTTCATTCCTGCTCTATTTTTGCTTCAAATGGAACCGTTCTTTGTCAAGAAACTCTCCGATTGGATTGTAAGTTTGGATGGCTCGGAATAGCTGAATTTCCAGGGTTTCGAGATAAACGCACTATTCCCGTTGAGCCGCACTCCGCTATGTTTTTCATTCCTCCACGCCGCGGCTAGATGTTGGAATCCGATCACACATGTTTTTAGCATTGAGGGACAAGAGATGTGCCCCACAATCGAAGAATTCCAAGCTTTGATGGAATCTCGACGCGACAAGGAAATCTTACCCCAGTCTCGCTTTGGCCACATCCAGGCTTTAGGAAAGATGTGCAGGCTTACTTTGCATGATGCCTGGTCCCTGGTTCACAATGGAGAGTTGAACATTCCGAGCTTGATTCATTGGTTTTCTGACGCCGGTGACCGCGTGACCATGTTTGGCAAGGTTTTCGGCAGCATGCCCTCTGCTTGAGTATGTTTGCCCAGTTTTTGCTTGCCCCTGGCTTCGGAGGGTCTAGCATTCGTTTGATAGAAGTTGCCCAAGGTTTGAAGGAGGGCAAAAGCTGCATTGGCTTAACACTAGCCGAGACTTTAATGGGTTTGGACACTTTCCATCGCCGGGAGACAATCAAGTTCGCAGGAAGTCCACTACTCTTACAGGTAATGTTTCCCACCCTTCTCGTATATATTTCTCACATCACTTGGCCCTCAGGCTCTGTTTTTCTCTCAAAACCCTTTCTCATTTTTCTCTCCACGTACACCTCTCTATTCTTTAATCTCTCCTATTTTTCATCCCTCCCCAGGTATGGCTCATGGAGAAGTTGAAAGTAGTGGACTCTTGTCCTGCGTATTCGGCACGCAGCTATTTCTTCCACCAACGACTCGTTGATTTCCCGAACGAGGGGTGGTCATGCCACTGGATGTGCAATAGGTCCGCGGTTGACATTGCTTGGTGTTGCCCCTGGTTTGATCTGCCTGAGATGAGTTACAGCATGTCCTGGCAGCTTGGCATTCAGTTGGTTGGCTTGACGCACTGCGCCTTCTATTTTCCATTCCAGTTCCAGTGTCAGTTCGGTCATAACCAGACTTGCCCAGAAGAGGGGATAGAATACCTAGCTTCATTTCCCATCTGAGGCTCACAGCTAGCTCGGTACCCCACTGCATGGAGGACAAGAGCACTTCTGGCCCCTGCTCCCAATTTTAGTTGCGTCGTTTCTGGCGAATGCATAGCTTGGCTTGAAGATGAGGCACAAACTGGGCCTACTTTGGAGTCCGAAGCTTCCACAAGCTCTGGGAGGGGGCGCAGGAACACCTGAGTTGACTATGCCCCAAGTTTATTGCTTTAATCTATACTTTCAAGTTTTCCTTTTGAATGTAATAAAAAGCAACTTCAATTTGTATCAAGAGTCGGAGAACTCTGTGTTGAAGTCAATGAAATTGAAGGTTATGGGTACTGAAAATTTTTCGTTGGTCCATGAATGATCTAAGTTGTAAAAAGATTAATTTGAACAAAATCAACTTTCATTAAAACTTTTCAAAACCATTTTCGATATGGATCACAACTGGACATACCTGAGATCTATCGCTGAGATGTACAACCTCAAACCCGATAACTGGAAAGTTGCCCCTTGTCTGAATAGCACTACCCTGTAGCTCACAACCGAACTCTTGAATGCCGAAAAGACAAAGATGATCAAAACAATCACATGGGCACAGTTGATTTGGAAGTGTTTATGGCTGGAATTCACAATGAAGTTGCCTACATATCCCGAAGATGGGAATCAAGCCTTACGTATTTCGGTGAGGGTTCACTCGGGTGTTAACACTCTTCATTTGCGCTCTTACTTTTGCCAAGGCCGCCCTTTCTGGGTTTTCAACCTTGCGAGCTCAGTTTTTCTTATTTCAATTTTTTTGTGCTCTAACTTTTGCCTAGGTCGTCCTTTTGGGTTTTCGGCCTAACCGAGCCACTCAAGGGTAGTATTTCTTTAACTTGTCCATGTTGATAGGCTGGGAGAACTCAAGGCCATCTAAATCCATAAGAATGACAGCTCCACCCGACCAAATAGACTTGATGATGTAAGGGCCAGTCCAATTGGGTCTAAACTTGCCCTTAGGGTCGTGGATGGGAGCTCGGTTGTCTTTGAGCACGAAATCCCCTTATTTTAGATTCTTGGACTTAACTTTCTTGTTGAAAGCCCTGGCAATTCTGCATTGATAACCTTGAATGTGGTACAGTGCTTTCAGCCTTCTTTCATTGAACAGCATGAGTTCCTCAAACCTGCTCTGCTGCCAATCTGCTTCCGCTATTTGGCACTCAGCCATCACCCGCAGCGATGGAACCTTAACTTCGATCGGCAGAACAGCCTCTATCCTATAAACCAGAGAATATGGAGTATCCCTAGAATACGTTCGGATTGATGACCTATAGCCCTGAAGAGCAAACGGCAGCTTGTCTGGCCAGTCCCTATAGGTTTCCACCATCTTCTATAGAATGTACTTGATGTTCTTGTTGGCAGCCTCAACTGCTCCATTGGTTTGTGGCCTATATGTGGATGACTTATGAAAAGCCACGTTGTATTTCTCCAACAACTCTATCACTTCCTTCCTAAAGTGGGAACCATTGTCCGAAATGATCTCATTCGGGACCCCATAGTGACAGATAATGTTATTCCTGATGAACTTAGCTACATGTGACGCTTTCAGCACCGCATAGGATTGGGCCTCAACCCACTTTGTAAAGTAGTCTATAGCCACCAGAATGTACTCATGCCCGTTCGACCCCTTCGGAGTAATTGCCCCAATAACATCAATTCCCCAGACTGAAAATGGCCACGGTGAAGTCATGTTGTATAGCTTCGATGGCGGGATGTTCATGCGATTTGCATGGATCTAGCATTTGTGGCATCGCCGAACAAAACCAATATAATCCTCCTCCATGGTTGACCAGTAGTAACCCTGTCTGAGAATCTTCCCAGCTAGCATCACTCCGCTCATGTGCGATCCGCACTCTCCTCCATGGATGGCCTACATCAGGCGCTTTGACTCTTCAGCATCGACACACAGTAATTGCATTCCCAGATGGCCCCTTTTGTACAATTTACCCCCACAGATGATAAACTGAGCAACCATTTGTCGTATCACCCTCTTGTCTTTGACATTTGCCCCTGGTGGATAAGTCTCATTTTCCAAGAAGTTCCAGACATCAAAGTACTAGCGGTTTTGATCTTGTGCTTCATCTATGGCGGCAATCAGTTCATAGGCTGGCACATACCTCTATTCAATAATGATTGGACGCATCCGGACTCCCAAAGGGATGTCTATCATAGAAGATAGAGTTGATAAGGCGTCAGCAAACATGTTGCTCTCTCTTAACAGATGCGTGAAGTTAACTTCTCAAACCTGGGAATTAGAACGTCCAGGGTTTGGTGATAGATTTTCATCCTTTCTTCCTTAACCTTCCAGTCTCCTTTTGCTTGAGACACAACCAGATTCGAGTCCCCAATGACATCCAACCGTTTTGCCCCTAGTTCCAAGGCGGCTTCTAAGCCAGCAATACATGCCTCGTACTCTGTTTCATTGTTTGATACCTTGAACCGGAGTTTGAAAGCTAAGGGTATGTGGGAATTGTTGGGTGCTATCAGCAACACCCCTATCCCATACCCGTATTGATTAGACGCTTCGTCAAAGTACATAGTCCAAATTTCTTCTTCAACCTGCAAAATGGCCTCATCTGGGAACAGATACTCTACTGCTTCGTCTCTCTCCATTAGGTGATCGGCTAGGAACTCCGCTACCGCTCTCTCTTTCACAGACTTGCGAGTCATATACTTCAAATCAAATTCGGAGAGAAGAAGCAACCAACGGGCTAGCCTACCCGTAAGCGCTGGTTTCTCGAAGAGATATTTGTTGGGATCCAATCTCGAAACCAGCATTACAGAGTGAGCTAACAGGTAGTGCCTCAACTTCCTGGTAGCCCATACCAAGGCCAAACAAGCCTTCTCAAGCGGAGTATAACGGATCTCATATTCCAGCATCTTCTTGCTCAGGTAATAGATAGCTTTCTCCACTTTGTCCTCAAATTCTTGCGCAAGCATACAACTCATTGTCGTGTCAGTTACTGACAAGTACAAAATAAACGGTTTTCCCAGCTTGGCGGTGACAACACGGGTGGGTTCTGTAGATGCTGGTTGATCTGTTCGAAAGCAACTTGGCATCGGTCATCCCATTGGAATTTCTTTCCTTTCTTCAGGAGACCAAACAGTGGTTCACAAGTCAAGGTTAATTTTGCAATAAACCGTCTTATGAATTGCACTTTACCCAGAAAGCCTCGCACCTCCTTTTCAGTCCTTGGTGGTGGCATTTCTAAGATGGCCTTAATCTTGGAAGGATCGACCTCAATGCCCCTTTGTGTAATCAAGAATCCTAGCATTTTCCCTGCTATAACACCAAAAGTACATTTTTAAGGATTCAGTCGCAACCGATACTCTCTGATTTGTTGGAAAAATTTCTTCAAGGCGGTGTAGTGGCCCTCTCTTTCCTTGGACTTGACAATCATGTGGTCCACGTACACCTCAACCTCTTTATGGATCATATCATACAAGATCGTGGTCGCAGCCCGTTGATAAGTTGCCCCAGTATTCTTCAAACCGAACGGCATCACCCTATAATAGTAGGTCCCCCATGGGGTGGTGAAGGCAACCTTCTCCTTATCCTCGGGTGCCATCAAGATCTGGTTGTTCCCGGAAAACCCATCCATAAAGGAAAGCAGCACATGCCCAGCGGTGAAGTCTACCAATTCGTCGATGTGCGGTAATGGAAAGTCGTCCTTCGCACTGGCTTTGTTCAGATCCCTGAAATCCACACAACACGAATTCTGCCATCTTTCTTTGGTACCGGAACTATGTTGGCCAACCATGTAGGATACTCAGATACTAATAGGAACCCTGTATCAATCTGCTTGGTGACCTTTTCCTTAATTTTCAGAGCCCAATCCGGGTATATTCTTCGAAGCTTCTGCTTGATGGGTCGGGCCTCAGGGTCAAGAGGGATCCGGTGCTATACAATCTCATAATTGATTCCAGGCATGTCTTCGTAGGACCACGTGAAAACATCTTTGAAATGTTTTAATAAAGCGACTAGGCGCTCGCATTCCTCCGAAGACAATGTGGACCCGATCTAGACCAGACGCGGATCCTTCTCAGTACCAACATTAATTGAAGTGATTTCATCAACCAAAGGTTTTACAAACCTCTCCTCTTCTCGATCAATCAAATGTTTTAAAACTAGAGGAATTTCTTCCTCGTCATTTTCATCAAAGTTTTGAAAGTCTTGATTAATGCAATAAATGATCGGCACAGAAAAGTACTCAGAAACCATGGCATCATTCTCATTAACAACTTCCAGTTCGTCTGATTCTTCGGTTACAACAGACTTAAAGGAAAATGAAAAAGACGACCTGGACAAGACAACGGCATCCAGGTTATCACTCCCAAGAATATCGGACTCCGACTTAGAAGAACTGGAATCTGATTTCGACTCCACAGACTCTGTGGAATCAAATTCCAGTTCACTACCTAACCCAGAACTGCTAGATAAAAAGCCCTCCTCGTATTGCCTGACGAGGGAGGGTGCGATGGATGCATCTAGAATACCAGAAGAAAGGCCCAAAGCCGATTGATCCCCAATCACGGAGACAGAAAAGTCTTCCCCCGAGCACTCTAGTATGATCTGAGGATCCAAGAGGAGACAAGCCAGCGCTGCTCCCATTTCAAAATCTGTGCCATCAGACTCATCCTCTTTGCACTGCTCTGCCATAGCTGGTGGATCGGTCTACTCTTCTGTAACTTCATCCCCTGGCAACTGTAAGTCAAAAACGATCTCAAAGCTGGGCAAACGCCACTTCTATGAATTCAACCATGGCTCTAGAAAGCCACAAAATAAGAAATCCTCTCCCTCCCGGACAAAGCGTCCGTTCAGGGTTCCTTGGATAGGTCTATGCACTAACTCATAGTGCTTCCTAGCTTGTTTCGCCTTGGCTCTTCTAGCCATCTCCTTTCTCTTTCTCACCCAATCCTCTTTGGTAGGTGTGTAGCCTAGACCAAAGGTATAGGGATTGTGTGGCATTTTGGCCAATTCAACGACCCCCTTCCAGCCACTCCTTTCTAGTCCCATCCCAGGCACATGTTGAAGCTTGTTCATGAGGTAAACAGATTGCGCACTGATATACAGCCCCTCATCAACAGCTAGAAGATCTTGGACTACCTGTGCCTCAGCCAAGGTGAACCCAGATGGGAAGACATCCTCCTCGCCATGTACAATCTCCAAAATCGGCATAGTAACCTCTGGCGGCGGATGTACGGAAGAGTTGCCAAAAAAAATTGATACCCCTTTCCCATGGAGGTATTTCAACATCTAGTGTAGGGTGGAAGAGACAGCCTTCACTTGGTGCAGCCATGGCCGCCCAAGAAGTAAGTTGAAGGTAGCTGGAACATCCAAAACATGAAATTCGATGTCCTGTTGGGCCCAGCCAACTTGAGTTCTGATCCGCACTGTCTCCATCACCTCTCGACTAGTGTTGTCATAAGCCCGAATTACCTGGGCTGTTGGTATGAAATCTACGGGCTTCAACCCAATAGCATAGGCCGTACGCGACGGACACACATTTATGGCAGATCCCGTATCCACTAAGACAACTAGTATCCACTTATCCTTACACTCCACGGAGATGTATAACGGTTTGTTGTGCTCGGAGCCCTCAGGCTATAATTCTTTGTCTGTGAATGTCATAGTCGGTGAAGCACCGCCCAGGAACACTATTCCCACCAACTGTTTGGGAGTTGTATCAATAGAAAGCTTCGCCTTGTCCATGGCTGATAAGACAGCTTGTCTATACACCCGTGAGGCCATGAGTAGTCCCCGGATGGAGATGTTTGCTTGAATCTTTTTTAGCTGCTTCAGTACAGCTTCCTCCTCTAACAGCTTGTCCTTCTGTTTCTCTGCTTCCTTGTCTTTCCCAGATGCCTCTGGCTGATCCAGGTGTGGGGGCTTAAAGTACCGCCCACTCCGGGTCATGTGGTCGACTTCTTCGGTGTACCCTCTATCATCCGGGAGATTCTGTCCGTAGTCCTCATCAGTATGGGCCAGATGCAAGTCATCGTCTTCCCATTACATTCCCTCGGCAACCGACAAACAACTGTTTGGCTCCGCTGTAGTTGTTTCCGTGCTCACAACACATTCTGTCCCCGCAGGGGCCTTGGCTTTTCTAGCCCTCTCATTAGTCTCAATTCTCTCTTGGTTGAACCGCTTCAGCGCGACCTCCCGTTCTACTTCATCTGTACACAAACTACCCAATTCCGAGCAAAATTCTCCGTACCAGTGCTCTCCGGCATCTTCTTTTTGTTGTCGATCATTCCAGCCATTGCAGATGTTCTTGTTTCTGACTGTCCCTGTTTCGGCTGAAACCCCTTATCAATGTCTGGCTCATCACTAAGCCATCATGCATTATCTATTGATCCATTCAGGTCAAACCAGTTGATGTGCACATCCCCTAGATCATGTTCGCTGAAAAATTACAGAATAGTGATATCTTCCTCAAGCTCTGCTAAATCATCCAACCCCTGACTTGGCTCGTCTTCCCGGACTACATTTACCTCTGTTCCCTCCGGTAATTCCACCCTCGGCTTGGCCTGATCAATTGGCACAATGAAGCGGCAAGGGTTATATGCTTCTTCAGTTAAGCTTGCAGAGCCCTTAGGCATGCCCTCTTCTATCATAGCCACCACCATGGGTTCAGGTTGGGATATTGACGTGCTCATCATGCACAAGTCTGTGCATTCTGGAATGAACAACGCCGGCTTAGGCAGGTGGGAGGGAGTGATGTATATGCTGGGGTCGTACGGGACGGCCATTGTTTGGATTAGGTTCACTTGCCTGGGTGGAGGAGAGGGTTGTTGATTATATGAGGGGAAAGGGTTTGTGGTGACATTTGGCTTGTCAGGCGGTGCTATTACTTTGTTGTCAATGAGATCTTGAATCTCATGACGTAATCTGAAGCACTGGTCAGTATCATGCCCATGTTGCTGATGGAAGGCACAATACTTGGTTGGGTTGTGTGTAGGAGGGAGGGGATTTGGCAGTAGGTGTGGTTCTAGGGGCTTCAGATGCCCTTTCCTAATCAGGACCCTCAAGGCCGCAGACAGAGACATATAAAGGGGGGTGAAGGTCCTCTAGCCTCTGGGTGGGTATTTTGCAGGTGGTGGAGCGGCTTCAAATGTGCCCGTAAAGGGTGTGGCTGTTTTTGGTGCAATGGTGACCATGCTAACTTTAGAAGTCCTTGCGGCTGCATTGCTACTTGTAGCTGTATTCGAACCGCGTGTAAAGGCCCTCTTGGGCTACTCCTTCTCCTGGTCAATCAGACCCTATTTCATAGCATCCTCGATCTGTACCCCAATCTCGTGAAGATCAGCAAAGGTGGGAAGGGGTAAGACAATCATCCTCTGCATCAGCTTCAGTTGTAGATTCCGCAAGACCATCCTTATCTGGTCTTTCTCAGCTGGCCTGGTTGACATCATGGAGGCCTTAGCCCTCCACCGAGTAACAAAGTCAGAGAAGCCCTCCTTCGGCTCTTGCCTAGTTGTCTCGAGATCACGAGTAGTGACCTTGATTTGAGTATTGTAAGAATAGTGGGCTACGAAGGCCTCGGCCATTTCTTCCCAACTTCTCTTCACTGAATCCTCAAATTTAGCATACCAGATGGCCGCAATACCCGACAGGGTCTGACCAAAGAGGGATAGCTTTTGCAATCTAGTCAGGCCCATCGGCCGCAGAATATTAGAGAAGAGCCTCAAATGGACCATAGGATCGCTTAAACCGTCGAAGCGGTCTATGTGAGGCATTTTAAATCTGTCCGGCAATGTCACCGCCGAATCTGTGTAGCAATCCTCTATGTCGGGGATCGAGTTGACTCCCTGAGCTCACTTGAACAACTTCTCAGGCTTACTGACTTTCAAGGCTATAGGATCAACCTCAGACTCGAACGGTGTATCTATTGGGTAGGCCAGTGCTTTGGCAGCCTGCATCTATTGTGGGACTGGCCCTGCCTGAATGTCCATATTCTCCTGGACATTAGGTGCATTAGCTGTATCCCCAGGCATTGGAACCCTAGGTGGGGGTGGATGAGAAGTAGAAGCTGCTGTTTGTGGTTGTGGTTGTTGCTGTTGCTGTTGAAGCCTAGAAATGAGTTGAGTCTGCTGGGCTACAACCTCTGTTTGTCGAGCGGTAACTTCCGCTTAGTGAGTAGCATCCCGCTGCATGGCCTATATAGTCTGTTGAAGTTGACGCATCATGTCCTCCATACTAACTTAGGGGTACTGATCTGTCTAATCTGGTGTATATCCTCTCTCTGAGGTAGAAGCAGAAAACTGATCCCTATTGAACACAGGTGACCGACGAATTGGTGAACTATGCTGAACTCTTCTCCGTTTTGTAACCGAGGGGAGTGAAGCAAACACAGGTTGTCCTCTCACAAGATCTCTAGATCTATAAAGCCTCCTTACTCTGGTCCAAAGTGCTTAAGGGGAAACTGCCTCGTCAGAAGCAATTCTGAACTGCTACCTTGCAAAAAATAAAAATAAGGAAAAAAAAGAAACATCAATCAGCAAAAACGACAACACCTCAGCTTAGATAAAGACAACACACAGTTGAAATCACAAGTTGGATAATCTGTACTCAAACACTAATTTGTGCCCCCAAATTGTCTGCCTCAAAACTGATATATTGACATCCCCCCAAACTGATACCCAGACTTGCAACTGATACATACATTCATGTAGAGACACACCCTAACTGCACATATCAAGCAAGTGAGAGCCGAAACACCCCTATGGTGGGGTAGGGTTTCCCTGTCCTAGTTTCATCAGGAGCTAGGGGTTCACTACGCACGCATGCGGTTTCAAACAATCTTGCATTCGGGTGAGCAACTTGTCTTAGTTTGGAACAGTCTCTAAGGCTTCCGATATGCAACTAGGTCAAGTGGTCAAAAAGGGTGCCTCAGCAAGACCACCTAATATACCTCTCGCACCTAACACCAAGAAGTGAAAGGTGGATCAAACGATACGATGGTGATCTAGATCCAAGGTTTGTGTTCCCATCGTGGCAAAGCCCGCAACCGGTCAGCCTTATGGCACGCTTTTTGAAGCAAGCCTCCGGCAAACAGTTCAGGAATAGCAGATGGCAAACACTGTGACTTAGGCGCACCAATGCAAATGCAATGCAAAGAAACACATAAGTGTAAATAAAACAACATATCATGAGTTCGAGTCAAGTTCTCTAAATCCCCAGCAGAGTCACCAGAAACTGTAGACTCGACTTTCTTCGCGCACCCCCTTTTCGGAGAGGTGCAAATTGGTCTCCTGCAGTTCGGACTCCTGTCACGTTTCTGAATCTAATCTCACAAAGTGCAATGTGAGACTGATAAACACCAAAGAGTCCAATCTGGCAAATCATTTTGAAAAATCAGATTTTAAATCAAATAATGTCAAAACTGGACTACTTTGCCAGATTACAGAGTCGCCACCTAAATATTTTGTTTTGGGAAATTTAGGAAACCCTGACTCGTGCCAAAGGCCACGTGTCCGTTATCACCAAAGTTGCCTCGGCTCGGGAACTTGCGTACGAGATGAGAAGGTCCTGAAATGAGCACCCCCGCTCGCCCGATCAAAGGATCAGCCTCTACTAACATGATATGTTGTTTTATAAATCTCATGTGTTCTTATTCTTGTTATTAGCTAACTTTACTATGTGGCGTACACATACAAGTATAGACTAAATCGTGAGAATTGGAACAAAACAACTCGTGTTTCCTTTCGAAAATGGTTTGAAAATGCCACTCGCAAGTGGGCTAAAGTGCAGGTTTGCCACCAAACATGATGGGCTTAAAAACATGATTTGCCACTTCACAAAGTGGGCTTAAAACTCGCATTCATCGAATTGTTCCAATTCAAGCAATAAAGCCATCATCCACAGGCACTCATGCAGTTAATCACTTAAGCAAATAGCCTCATGGCAAGCATGCTATCATGGCAACACTCACACTCATGCAAGTATGCTAAAGCGCAAAGACTTACAGTGTACTTCAAGCCAAAACAAAAGCTAGTTAGAAATATGCATGATCCTAACTATGCGAAGATGCCTAATGCAACACATGCAATATACAATTAAAGAGGCTCGGCTATCTAAGATGGCATATGAATGCAACAATTTGATAACATGCTTTGAAACACGTATTCAAATAAGTATTGAAATACAATGCAGTTTGAATGATGCCCCGGGCCTGGTGCATGCAAGACAAAATGAATGATGCAAACATGCAAAGCATAAGGTATGCTAATCAAAACGTGCCCTAATCTAACCATCGAAAGCGGTTAAGTAAAAGGGAGAAAGAAGTGGAGTTGGAATACATGCACACACACACGCACCCTTATTACAAGATTACGCCCTTGCGAAAGAGGTTTCGAATAAATAAGCTATGCTACACTAAGCTAAGCTAATCTAATTAATTACAAACCGAATTAATTAACTGTGCTAGCTAATTAATTACAAAAGAACTAATTAACTATGCTATGCTAAGCTAACTAATTACAACACAATTGAATTTGAATAACTAGCCATTCTAAGCTAATTAAGTACAATACTCAAATCAAATAATTAGCTAACAACTAACTAATTAAAGCAAATAAAGTGGCCTCGTGGGCGAGGGAGACATGCATGCTCGGTTGCGTCCTCCCGAAAATCCGTCACTTTACTGTCGGTTGCCTCTGTTTACACTTGCCTTGGTCTCTGAATATCGAACCAACATTCCAGACTGCTTCTGCCTCAAAACAAGGACATTTTGGAACAAAAATGGACTGGTGGCCGGTCGGCCACAAAAAGTGGCTGCCGGCCACCTCAACTGGCGGGCCGGCCAGTGAGAGTGGTCGGTCGGCTACCTCAAGTGACCGGTTGGCCACCTGTTTTTCTATGCTTCTGGTTTTGCTGCAACAGAGAACAACAGAGGCCCATCAATGTATTCTTCAAGGAATGTGTGTACTACCACCCTCCTTATCATATCTCAAGCTCAAAGGAGTGCGGCACTTGGCTCTCAAGCCACCAATCAAGCATTTTCATGCATGATGGCCAAAGGACCAAGCGTGTACAAGCTTAGTGAATGCGCGCATAAGACTCAAAGTGTCGCCACCCTATCATGCATGATCAAGGGTGACAACGACCAAGAAACGCGACACGTTTCATCACTTTGAGTATGAAACGAGCCACATTTCTTGTGTTTGGATTAACGTCCGATCCAAACACATGCAATGCAACACAACATGCTTATCTTATTCACATTTAACTTGATTCATTTTGTTTACACATTTTAAGTTACCAAACCATTCTTTACTTGATTTGTCCAAGTGTGAAAGTCCTCTAACAAGAGGAAGGTCAATCAAAAGATGACTTAAGACATGAGAGAGACCATGCCTTTGACTAGGAGGAACCCCCAAAAGAGGGTTAAAGCCATTTAAGCACAAGCCTCAATCCCGACCTTAAACACAACTTTAAGACCAACCAACCCTCAAAGCAAATAAAAAGATGAAGAAATGAGGGAGGTGGCAGATTTTCAATGCTGAAATGACATGATCAAGACACTAAGTCATGCAAACAATCCATACAAGACATGCTCAAAAGCCAAATACATTAAGCTAGTAAAGAGCATCACTCTAGAAGCGTGCAATATCAAGCATAAACAACTAAACCAGCTCTGGACAGAACTTAATCATGCCAAATTAGAGGCTACAACATGCTGAAATTGAAGCTCAAATAGCAAGAAAAACATGTTCGCATGTAGGCTCACAAGCAAGGCATAGAGCACAACTCTCAAAAATGATGAAAGAGTGGAATATGTGGGAGTGTGACTACACTACATGCACTGAAATTGCATGCTAAATGATACCAAAACATGCAATCATTACATACACAACATGTTAAAGGCCTCAAAACTCAAAGCTAGTCAAGGCCATTTACACTACAACTATGCATAGCAAACCTCATATGACCAAGACCACTCAAAACAGAGTTAAAGCATGTCAAAACATGAGCAAAAGAAAGCTGAGATAGAGCTAACACAAGCTGAAATGATAGGCTAACTCATTAGGCATACTAAGCTAGTAAGCATGATTACACTACAAGTGTAAGAAGCAAGCAACAAGTGACCCAACCAGCCAAAAACAGAGCTAAAGCAAGTAAAAAAAGTCACACAAACATGCTGAGATCAAGCCATGAGGTGGTAGAAAAACATGCTCAAATGTAAAGCCATCAACACATGCAAAGAAAACATAAGGAGGAGAGGCCACCCCCTCCCATTTTGGACCTCAAAACCAAGTTTTCACCATTGAAAATCCCCTGGATTTCAGTGGTTAAAAGGCCAAAAAGAGGTTGTTTAAAAAACTTTAAAAGATAGCATAACTCTTAGCAAAGAAGCCACAAAAGAGGGTGAACCACCCCTAACTCCAAAACAAACTTCAAACCACTATTTTAATAATAAAAACAGAGTTTTTTAGAAGTTAAAACTAGCCTAAAACTAGCATGCAAAGGTGGCCAAACAAGTAAATGAAACAAAGCTTTAAAAGGGGTAGAGCCTTACCCTTGAAGAACAACAGCAAATAGCAAATGTTCTGAGCCAAAACCAGCTTTAGGAGGTCCAAACAAGCCTTAAGGAATCTCAACTCCAAGGTCAAGATGTTTGGCTAAGGGGTTGTATGCAAATATGTGAAGAACACTCACTTTCAAGCACAATATAACACAATATAGAGAGAGATAGAGAATTCTAGAGAGAGAGGGAAATTTTGCTTCTAAAATTTCATAACCCTCTAAAAGGGGGAGGGACCTCCCCTTATATAGAAAAAGCAAGCAAAAAGCTTGCTTCATCCCTCCATACACATGTATGGAGATGAGCCTTAGTGCTCAGCAGTTGGCTCAAAAGACTAAAAATATTTGAAAAAGGAGAAAATTGGCCGTCGGCCACTTTCGGTGGCCGGCCGGCCACCTCCCCTAGCCGACCGACCACTTCAAGTGGCCTACAAGGGAGAAAAGTGGCCGACAAGTGCCACAAGTGGTCGACAAGGCCTGTCCCACCTCCAGCCAAGGGGTACCAAGGGTTGGCCCAAAAAGAAGGCCAAAACACAGAGTGTTTAGAGGCTCAAAGACAGGGCGCTCAGCCGAGACCTTCGGGCGCTCAAAACGAGCACAAACATGCACAATCATCGCGCGCACAAACGATGACATCTGAGTCTCAAGGTCGGTAAAAAATGAGGTGTCTACAGCATGGTACAGAGGAGAGTGGCACTGCTCAGTCTTTACGGTATTCAGGTAATTTTTTCAATTTACATTTCATGCATCAAATTTTCACTAACACTGACATTTCAAATGAAAACTTCCCAAACTGCACCGATCTGATACACTGCATTCACACACGCATTCATGCTATACTCATACTGTATCTGATTTTTGCATACACTCATTCTGCACATTATGCTGGCATCTAATATACATGCTATAACTAATATGTTGACAACGTCTTTTCAGATCCCACCCATACCAATGGCACCAGCAGCAGCTGCAGCACCTGCACCAACAATACCTCCTCCGACAGCAAAGAGGGGAGAGAGACAAGCTCCAACACGGGGCCGAGGCAGAGCTAGGGGCACCCGAAACAAGAGCGGTCTTTCCGAGCCCATTCTGGGTGATGATGATGCTGAGACGAGCGACTCTGAGGAGGCCGTGAGTCAACATTCGGAGTCGTCTGAGAGTAGAGACGATGCTGGCTCAGGTTCTGAGAGTGGAGGCGATGATGCTGAGGAGGACTCTGGAGCAGAGAGCGAAGACGATGACGCCAGCTTAGGTTCTGACTCAGAGACAGATTCAGACAGTGGAGCCGATGGAGATAGTGCCCTAGAGTCCTCTCCTCCAAGGAAGAGGACGAAGAGGGACTCTCGAGCCTGAGGCAACTGGCGCTAATTTTTTGTACTTTTACTTAGTTTCTTTTTGTTCATAGCATTAGCACATTGTATAGCTTCAGACAGGTTTATTTTCTTTAAAGATTTGCACTCCTCTTTTGTAAAAAACCATGTTCGGAATAAAAAAGTGTTGTATTTTGCATCATGAGCACCATATAGCATGAAATGGACATGGAATCGAATTGGCCAAGAGCACTCTTGATTGAAACAAAATCTTAATCCGGTAATGAACCGACCAACAACTGAAATATAAAAAGGAATATACAACTCAATAAACAAAAGAATATACAACTTGATAAAGAAAAAACAACGTAACGACAACTTAAACACACATAACAAACTTGCTGAAGCCAAAAATACTCAAAATAAGACCTTAAAACACTCGAAAATCAAAACAAAACACATGCTTCCAGCACTACCCAACACACAGGTGGACAGTAGGTCAGAGTGAGAGACTGCTGACCACAAATAGAGGTTGTCGGCCATATATCGACCATGAGGGGGGGCCTGCCGGCCACCAATGCAGCTTGCCGGCCACCTGCCAGCCATCAATGTGAAGGACCTCCAGATTGTTGACACCTGGCTTCCACTCACTGCCTTATCTTCCACAATAGGTTGAGCCTCCTGATTTCTTCATTTCAGCTGCAAATTCTTCACAAATTGAGCCATTTTTGCCCAAAAACTCTTGGATTGGATTGCGACTTTAGATGGCTCGAAAAAGGTGAATTTCTGGGGTTTCAGCATAAATACACTTTTCTTGTTGAGCCGTTCTCCACTTTGTTTTCCGTTCCTTCATGCCGTAGCTAGATGTTGGAACCCGATTACACATGTCTTTAGCTTCGAAGGACAAGAGATATGCCCGATAATGGAAGAATTTTAGGTGCTAATGGAATCCTGGCGCGATGAGGAAATCATACCTCAGCCCCGTTTTGGCCACATCCAAGCTTTTGGGACGGATGTGTGGACTCACTCTACATGAGGCTCGGTTCTTGGTTCACAACAGAGAGCTGGATATTCCTAGTCTAATTCATCAATTTTCTGACGTAGGTGACCGAGGTAACCTTCTTTGGCAGGGTTTTAGGAACACGCCCTTTGTTTGTGTATGCTGGCTCATTTCCTTTTTGCCCCTAGTTTCGGCGAGTCTAGCATTTGACTAGTCGAAGTGGCCCAAGGTTTGAAAGAAGGCAAGAGTTGCATTGGCTTGGTGTTGGCCTAGACTTTTATGGGCTTAGACGCCTTCCATTGCCAAGAGACTACCAAATTTGTAAGGAGTTCACTACTTCTTCAGGTAATGTTTCCCACTCTTTCTAATGTGTGTTTCTTATATCGATCGACATTCATGCTCTGTTTTTTTCTCAAAGCCCTTTTCTCACTTTTCTCTCAACGTACATCTCTCTATTCTTTAATCTCTCTTTTCTTTTATCCCTTCCCAGGTGTGGCTAATGGACAAACTAAAGGTAGTGGACTCTTGCCCTGCATACTCAGCTTGAGGTTATTTCTTCCATCAATAGTCAATGGATTTCCCAAATGAGGGATAGTGGTGCCACTGGATGTGCAACAGGACTGTTGTTGACATTTCTTTTTTCCCCCTGGCTTAACTTAACCAAAATAAGCTACAGCATGACTTGGCAACCTGACATTCAGCTGATCAGCCTTACACACTATGTATTCTACTTCCCTTTCCGGTTCAAACGTCAGTTTGGAAATGATCAGACCCACCCAGAGGAAAGGGTAGAGTACCCGGTTTCATTCCCCATCCGAGGTTCACATTTGGCTGGGTACCTCACTGCTTAGAGGACGAGAGAGCTTCTGGCCCCTGCCCTAGTTTCAACTACACCATTTCTGGCGAGTGCCTGGCTTGGCTCAAGGATGAGGCACAAACCGGGCCCACTTTAGCATCAGAACCTTCCACAAGAACAAGCGGGAGACGCAGGAGCACCTGACTCATCTATGCCCCTAGTTTATTGCTTTAACTTTCTTTTCAAGTTTTTTGAATGTAATAAAAACAACTTTGATTTGTATCGACAGTTGGAGAACTTTGTATTGAAATCAATGAAATTAAAGTTGTGAACACTGAAAGTTTTCCTTTTAGTCCAAAAATGGTCCAAGTTGTAAAAGGTAAATTTGAACAAAGTCAACTTTTATTAAAACTTTTCAAAGCCATTTTTGAAAAGGATCATCACTTGATACGCACGGAATCTGTCCTCAAGATGTATAACGCCGAATCCAAAGATCACAAAATGCCCCTTGACTGAATAACACTGCTCAACACTGTAACCAGTTCTCAGAATAAAGATCACAACCGAACTCTCAGATAAAGAACAGACAAAGATGACCTGATCAAACACATGGACAGGACAGTTGAGTTAGAGGTGTTTATGGTCGAACTTCAAGATGAAGTTACCTACGTATCCCAAAGATGGGAATCAGGCCTTACGTAGTTCGGTTCAGGTTCACTTGAGTATTAACTCTCTCCTTTTGCGCTCTAACTTTTGTCAAGGCCGCCCTTTAGGGTTTTCAACCTTGCGAGCTCAGTTTTTCTTTATTTCCAATTTTCTATGCTCTAACTTTTCCCTAGGTCGCCCTTCCGGGTTTTCGACCTAGCGAGCCTCTCAGGGATAGTATTTCTTCAATTTGTCCATGTTGATCGGTTGGGAAAATTCTAGGCTATCCAGGTCCATGAGAATAACAGCTCCACCCGACCAGATAGTTTTGATGATGTAAGGACCAGTCTAATCCAATTGTGTCTGAACTTGTCCCTAGGGTCATGGATGGGAGCTTGGTTGTCTTTCAGCACCAAATCCCCCTATTTGAGATTCCAAGACTTAACTTTCTTGTTAAAAACCCTAGTAATCCTGCGTTGATAACCCTGAACATGGTACAATGCTTTCAGCTTTCTCTCATCAAACAACATCAATTCTTCGAACCTGCTCTATTGCCAGTTCGCCTCTGCTATTTGACACTTAGCCATAACTCGCAGCGACGGGACTTCTATTTTGATTGGTAGAATAACTTCCATCCCATAGACAAGAGAGTAAGGAGTTGCCCATGTAGACGTCAGGATTGAAGTTTTGTAGCCCCAAAGTGCGAATGACAATTTGTCTAGCAAGTCCCTGTAGGTCTCAACCATCTTCTATAGAATATGCTTGATGTTCTTATTGGTAGCCTCAACAGCTCTGTTGGTTTGCGGCCGGTATGTAGATGACTTGTGAAAAGCCACATTGTATTTCTCCAACAAGTCGATCACTTCTTTCTTGAAGTGGGAGCCATTATATGAAATGATCTCGTTTGGGACTCCGTAGCTACAAATGATGTTATTTCGAATGAACTTAGCCATGTGCACTGCTTTCAACACTACATAGGACTGAGCTTCCACCCACTTTGTGAAGTAGTCAATTGCCACCAGAATGTATTCGTGCCCATTCGACCCTTTTGGTGTGACCGCGTCTATGACGTCAATGTCCCAGACTAAGAAAGGCCATGGTGAAGTCATATTGTACAATTTCGACGGCGGGATATTCATGCGATTGGGATGAATTTGGCATTTGTGGCATCGCCGAACAAAACCAATACAATCCTCCTCCATGGTAGGCCAGTAGTAACCCTGCTTGAGAATCTTCCGGGCTAACATTACACCGTTCATGTGTGCTTCGCACTCTCCTCCATAGATGGCCTCCATCAGGCACTTTGACTCCTCTGCTTCGACACACAACTTGTGCATTCCCAGATGACCTCTCTTGTACAGTTTACCTCCACAAATGATAAATTGAACGGTCATCCGCCGTATTGCCCTCTTGTCTTTGGCATTTGCCCCTGGTGGATAAACCTCCTTTTCCAAGAAGTTGTAGATATCGTAGTACTAAGGGTTTTGATCTTGAGCTTCATCTATTACGGCGATAGTCTCATAGGCCAATGTGTATCTCTGCTCAATGATGATCAGACGCATCTGAACTGATGATCAGACGCATCCGAACTCCAAACAGGATGTCTATCATAGAAGATATTGTTGATAAGGCATCAGCGAACCTGTTGTTCTCTCTTAGTAGATGCGTGAAAGTCAGCTTTTCAAACCTAGGAATCAGAACGTCCAGGGTCTAGTGATACATCTTCATCTTTTCTTCTTTGACCTTCCAGTCTCCATTTGCTTGAGACACAACTACGTTCGAGTCCCTGATAACATCCAACCTTTTTGCCCCTAGTTCCAGGGCGGCTTCTAAACCAGCGATACACGCCTCATATTCTGCTTCGTTGTTGGATACCTTAAATCGAAGTTTGGAGGCTAAAGGTATATGGGAATTGTCAGGTGCTATCAACAACACACCTATCCCATAACTGAACTGATTAGACGCTCCGTCAAAGTACATTGTCCAAATCTCTTCCTCGACTTGCAGAATAGCTTCATCTAGGAATAAATATTCTACTGCTTCATCCCCTTTTACTAGGTGATCTGCCAAGAACTCCGTTACTGCTCTTCCCTTGACCGACATGCGAGTGACATACTTCAGATCAAATTCGGAGAGAAGAAGCAACCAATGGGCTAGCCTACACGTAAGCACTGGTTTCTCAAAGGGATATTTGATGGGATCTAATCTCAAAACTAGAATTATGGAGTGAGCTAACAAGTAGTGCCTCAACTTCCTGGTAGCCCATACCAAGGCTAGGCAAGCTTTCTCCAGCAGGGTGTGACGAGTCTCGTAATCCAGCATTTCCTTTCTCAAATAATAGATGGCTTTCTCCACCCTATCCTCAGATTCTTGAGCAAGCATGCATCCCACCGTTACTGACAGATACAGAATCAAGGGCTTCCCCAACTCTAGCGGCAACAACACGGGCAGATTCTGAAGATACTGCTTAATCTGCTCAAAAGCGAATTGACATTGATCATCCCATCGAAATTTCTTTCCTTTCTTCAGGAGACCAAATAGTGGTTCACAAGTCAAGGTTAATTTAGAAATAAACCGTCTTATGAATTGTACTTTACCCAAAAAGCCTCACACCTCCTTTTCAGTCCTTGGTGGTGGCATTTCTAGGATGGCCTTGATTTGGGAAGGATCTACCTCGATGCCCCTCTGTGTGATCAAGAAACCCAGCATTTTTCCTGCTGTTACACCAAAAGTACACTTTTGTAGATTCAACCTCAATCTTTATTCTCTGATCCATTGAAAGAATTTCTTCAAGGCAGTATAGTGACCCTTTTTTTCTTTGGACTTGACAATCATGTCGCCCACGTACACCTCAACCTCCTTATGGATCATATCATGCAGAATAGTGGTTGCAGCCCTTTGATATGTAGCCTCGGCGTTCTTCAGCCCAAACAACATCACTAGATAGCAGTAGCTTCCCCACGACATAGTGAAGGTAGTTTTCTCTCTTTCCTCAGGCTCCATGAAAATCTGGTTATACCCGAAAACCCGTCCATGAAGGAAAGCAAAGCATGGCCTGTGGTGAAGTCCACTAATTCATCAATGTGTGGTAGGGGAAAATCATCCTTCGGACTGGCCTTATTCAGATCTTTAAAGTCCATACACACCCGAATTCTACCATCCTTCTTCGGTATTGGGACGATGTTGGCCAACCAAGTTGGATACTTAGATACTAGTAAGAACCCTGCGTCTATCTGCTTGGTGACCTCATCCTTAATTTTCAGTGCCCAATTCGGGCGTATTCTCTGTAACTTCTGTTTGATAGGTCGGGCCTCGGGGTTGAGAGAGATCTAATGCTGTACAATCTCAGGATCGATTCCAAGCATGTCTTCGTAGGATCATGCGAAAACATCTTTGAAATTTTTTAATAAAGCGACTAAGCGCTAGCGCTCCTACGAAGACAACGTGGACTCGATCTGGACCAAATGCAGATCCTTTTCAATACCCATATTAAAAGCAATAATTTCATCAGCAAGGGTTTTGCAAACCTCTCTTCCTCTCGATTAATCAAATTTTTCAAAACCAAAGGAATTCCTTCCTCTTCGTTTTCATTAAAATTTTGAAAATCCTGATCAATGTAATAAACAAGCGGCACAGAGAAATACTCAGAATCGGCAACAGCATTCTCATTCGTAAGGTCCAGTTCACCCAGCTCTTTGGTTACAACCGACTTAAAAGCAAAAGAAAAGGACGACCGAGACAAGTCCTTCGCATCCAGGTTATCACCCCCAGGAATACCAGACTCTGACTCAAAAGAACTGGAATCTGATTCCGACTCCGCAGACTCTGTGGAATCAGACTCTGGTTTACTACTTGACTCAGAACCACTAGATAGGTAGCCCTCCTCCAACTGCCAAATGAGAGATGGCACTTTAGATGCATCCAAAATGTTGCTAGAAAGGTTCACACCCGGTTGGTCCTTGATCATGGAGATGACGGTTATCCCCCAAGCTCTTTGAGTCGACCGGAGGATCCGAAAGGAGACATGCCAGTGCTGTCCCTACTTCAAGTTTGCTACTGCCTGAGTCATTTTCCATGCTCTATCCGACTTCAGTAGTCAGTTCAGCTTTTTCTTTTGTATGACTGTCATGCAGCTACAAGTCAAAGAAAATTTCAAAGCCAGGAACACGCTGCTTCTCAGAATTCAACCAGGCCTCGAGAAAACCACAAAATGGGAAGTCTTCTCCCTTCCGAACGAAGTGACCATTCAGGGTTTCCTAGATTGGTCTGTGAACAAGCTCATAGCGCTTCCCGATCTGCTTAGCTCTGGCTCTGCCTGCCATCTCTTTTCTTTTCCTGACCCAATCCTCTTTGGTGGGCGTATAGCCAAAACCAAAGGCATGTGGATTTTGTAGCACATCGACTAATGTTGTCACGCCTTTCTGGCCACTTCTCCCCAACCCCATTCCTGACACATGTTGAAGCTTGTTCATGAAATAGATTGATTGGGCACTAACATACAAGCCCTCATCAGCTGCCAAGATGGTTTGCACTGCTCAGGCCTTAGCCAAAGTGAACCCTGAAAGAAAAACATCCTCCTCGCCATGAACAATTTCCAACACAGGTGTAGTTACCTCTGGCGGAGGATGGATGGATAAATTCCCAAAGACGATAGCCACTCCCTTCCTATGGAGGTATTCCAGCATTTGGTGAAGAGTAGAGGAGGCAGCCTTTACCTGGTCCAACTAGGGTCTCCCTAGCAGTACATTGAAAGTGGCCGGCACATCCAGGCCATAGAATTCAATATCCTGTTAAGATGGGCCTACTTGAACTCTGATCTGTACCGTGCTCATAACCTCTCTGCTCGTATTGTCATATGCCCAAATCACCTGGTTGCAGGCACAAAATCTGCTGGTTTCAAATCGATGGCATAAGCTGTGCGCAATGGACAGACGTTGATTGCTGACCCGATGTCAACCAATACCACTGGCACCCACTTTTCTCTTCACTCAACTGATATGTACAGAGGTTTGTTGTGTGCTGAGCCTTCCTACGGCAATTCCTTATCTAAGATGGTTAGAGTCGGCACGGCGCCTCATGGGAAAACTAATCCCACAAGCTGTTCAGGAGTCGTGTCAATGGGCAATTTTGCTTTGTCCATAGCTGATATTACAGCCTGTCGATGCACTCGAGAAGCCATAAGCAGACCCCAGATTGAAATATCGGCCTGAATTTTCTTTAGCTATTTCAGCACCGCCTCTTCTTCCAACTA
The DNA here is from genome assembly GCA_030407325.1 of Camellia japonica. Lineage (NCBI taxonomy): Eukaryota > Viridiplantae > Streptophyta > Magnoliopsida > Ericales > Theaceae > Camellia > Camellia japonica. Next base: position 7,637,667 of record JAPPVO010000029.1, read on the forward strand.
TTTTTCCTTCTGCTTCTCAATTTCTCTATCTTTCTTGGAGGCTTCAGCTTGGTCTAAATGTGGGGGCTTAAAATACCACTCACTCCTCGTCATGTGGTCAATCTCTTCAGTGTACCACGTGTTATCTAGTAGCCATCCACCCTAGTCTTTATCAGTGTGGGCCAGAAGTAAATTGTCATCCTCCCCACCACACCCCTCTGGCAGCTGACAAAAAATTGTCTAGCTTCGGTCTAATCATTCTCACATCAGAAATATCCCCCGCAGGGTGTTGGGCATTTCCAGTTTCCTGTTTGTCTTGATCCCCTTCTTATACAAACTGCTTCAACGCGACTTCCTGTTCTGTATCCGCAGTGCTCACGGCGCCCAGTTCCTGAGCTAAATTCTTGATGCCGGTATTCTCCAGTAGTTTCCCCTTTTCCTCGACCATTCCGGCCACTGCAGCTATTCTTGCTTCCTTTTCGTTAGGTTTTGGTTCAGTTCCTTCCTCCCTGTCATGTTCATCACTTAACCACCCCGAGTTATCCATCGACCCATTCAAATTAAACCAGTCAATTTGTACGTCCCCCTGATCTTTTCGTCATAGAATTGCAGATTGTCTAAGTCCTCTTCCAACTGCGTCAGATCATCCAGACCTTGGCTGAGGCTGTCCTCCCAAACCACATTGACCTCTGCTACTGTTGGCAATACCACTTTGGGCTTGGCTTGATCAACTGGCACAATATAACAGCACGAGTCATATTCTCCCTCAGTCAAATCCTCAAAGCACTCATGCAGTGGACTTGTACTCTCCTCTAAAGCCAACCTCTCTTCTTCTGCCATTGTCACCACCACGGGTTCAATTTGAAGTGTAGACGTGTCCATCATGCAAAAGTTCGTGCTTTTAAGGATGAACACGGTCAGTTTGGGTAGGTAGGAAAAAGTAATATATATACTGGGGTCGTATGGGATGGCCAATGTATGTATTAGGTTTAGGTTCCAGAGTGGGAGAACTTGATTCTGGGCCGAGACAGGGTTGGTGGTTAAATTTGGCTTTTAGAGTGGTGCTATCACCTTGTTGTCGATGAGATCTTGAATCTCATGACGCAGTTGAAACATTGGTCGGTCTCGTGACCGTGCTGCTGGTGAAAAGCGCAGTATTTGGCTAGGTTGTGTTTAGGTGGAGAGGATCAGGTAGTGGGCAAGGCTCAAATGGCTTAAGATGCCCCTTTTTGATCAGCACCTTCATGGCTTGGGATAAAGGCATATAGAGTGGGGTAAAGACCCTTTGGGATCGGGCCTGGTTGTTTGGGGTTTGTGGAGTTGTGCTGACGAAAGGGTTGGCGGTTTTGGCTATGGTGGTAACAACACTCACATCAGATGGCCGCGTAGTTGTGCTTCCATTGGTGGTTGCATTGGAACTGCGTGTAAAAGGCCTCTTGGCCTACTCCTTCTCATCGGTTATCAACCTCTATTTCATTGCATCTTCAATCTGAACCCCTCTCTCATGGAGCTTAGTGAATGTCAACAACAGTAAGATGATCATCTTCTGCAATAATTTCCCTTGTAAATTACAGACTACCATCCTGATTTGATCCTTTTCTAACGGCCTAGAAGTCATCATCGAAGCCTTGGCCCTCCATGTCGTTACAAAGTCTAAGAAGCCCTCATTTGGCTCCTGACGGGTTGCCTTGAGATCACGAGTTTTGACCTCGATCTGCGTGTTGTATGAGTATTGTGCGATGATGGCCTCAGCCATTTCCTCCCAACTCCGCTTCACAGAGTCCTCCAGCTTTGCATACCAGATAGCCACTATTCCTGACAAGGTCTAGCCAAAAAATGACAGCTTTTGAAGTCTAGTGAGGCCCATCGGCTGTAGAATGTCTGAAATGAGCCGAAGGTGAACCATGGGGTCTCTAGAGCCATCAAACTGATCGATGTGTGGCATTTTGAACCGGTCTGGCAAGGTTACTGCAGAGTCATCCATCTTCGATGTCAGGAATAGAGTTCACGCCTTGCGCCCGTTTGAAAAGCTTTTCCAGCTTGTTGACCTTAAGTATAGTCGGGTCAACTTTGAATTCAAACAGAGGCTCGGTTTGGTACACTGGTGTCTTGGAGGCTTGTGGTGGGATGGGATCTACCGGATTGCCCTAATTCTCAGCCTAGGCATTAGTAGTAATTCCGGTTGCTGGGATACGTGCAGGAGGTGCATGGAAAGTAGAAGTTACTGCCGATTGTGGTTGCTGCTGCTACAGTCTGTTTATCACTTCGGCTTGATGGGCTGTACCTTCAGCTTGGCAAGCAACGTCTTGCTGCATGGTTTTCACTATTTATTGGAGATGACGAATCAAGTCCTTCATATTGACTGCAGGGTACTAAGTCATCTGAATAGGCGAATGATCTCTTACTGGCCTAGATGTAGAAGATTGAGCCTAAATAGATGCAGATGATTGCTGAACTGGTGAATTGTGCCTAACTCTCCTCCATCTAGTAACCAGTAAGAGTGAAGCAAACATAGGTTATCCTCTAACATGATCCCCGAATCTATAGTCTCCTTACACGGGTCCAGAGTGCTTGGGGGGTATCCAAACTGTTTGAATCAATTGTGATAAACTACCTTGCAAAAAGAAATAAAGCAAAAAGGAAAGCAATAATCAGAAACCACACAGCACCTCAGCTCCGATGTTAACAACACACAATTGTAATCAAAAGCTGGAGAACTGCACTTAACACTGATTTCTGCCCTCAAATCTGATACCGAAACTTATAACTGATACATACATTCCTATAGAGTTTCATTCTAAAAGCACATACCAATTAAGTGAGAGCCAAAAACACCCCTATAAGGGGATAGGGTTAGCCTGTCCTAGTTTCGTCAGGAACTTGGGTTGGCTATTCAAGCAAAGTGGTTCACACAATCCTGTATTCGGGTGAGCATCATGTCCTAGTTTGGAACAGTCTCTATGGCTTTCAATATGCAACTAGGCCAAATGGTCAAAAAGGGTACCTTGGCAAGACTACCTAATATACCTCTCGCACCTAACACCGAGAAGTGAAAGGTGGATTAAACGATACAGCGGTAGTACAAATCTAAGGGTTATGTTCCCATCGTAGCAGAGCCCGCGACCGATTAGCCTTTTGGCAAGCTTTTAGGCAAGCCTCTGGCAAATCGTCTAGGAATAGCAGATGGATAGTGACTTAAGCGCACCAATGCAAATGCAATGCAAATAAACATGTAAGTGTAATAAAAATTCACATCATAAGTTTCAAGTCAAGTTCTCTAATTCCCCAACAGAGTCGCCTGAAACTGTAGCTCAACTTTTTCGCACCCCCTTTCGGAAAACTCGAAAGAAGCCCTACAATTTGGACTCCCGTGGTTCTAAATCTAATCTCACAAGTGCAATGTGAAATTGATAAACACCAAAGAGTCTAAATCCGACAAATCTTTTGGAAAATCAATTTTGAATCAAATTGCCAAAAATGGACTTCTTTGTCAGATACAGAGTCGCCACCTAAATATTTTGAAAATTTTAGGAAACCCATGACTCATGCCAAAGGCCACGTGTCCGTCATCACCAAGATTGTCTCAGCTCGGGAACTTAGGTGCGAGAGGGGCATATAAGCTTGCCCGATCAAAGATCGGCCTCTACTAATCATGATATGATTTTTATCAACCTTATATGCCCTTGTTCCAGTTATTAGGCTAGCTTTTAGTATGTGATGCGCGCGCACACAAGGCATAGACTAGTTTGCTCGAATTGGAACAATTCAATTTCATGTTTGTATTTCGAAAAGGGTTTGATTTTGCCACTTACCAAAGTGGGCTTAAAGCTTGTGAATTTGCCACTTGACAAAGTGGGCTTAAACATACATTCATTGAATCATTCCAATTCAAGCAACAAGACTTTACCCACAGGCACTCAAACAGTTTAACATTTAAGCACTTAGCCTCATGGCAAGCATGCTAGACATGGTCGTCACTCACACTCATGCAAGTATGCTAAAGCACTAAAAACTCACCTAGTACTCCAGGCTAAGATAAAACAAAAGAGTTAGGAAAATATGCATGGTACCTAACTTATGCGCAATATGACTAATGCAACGCATGCAATAATGCAAATAAAATAGGCTCGACTACTTAACGTGTTCTTTGCAACAATTTTATAGCATGCGTTTAAACACGTATTCAATGAGGTATTGAAACGAAAATGCATTTAGTATGATGAATCGAGCCTCGGTGCATGCAAAACAAATGAATGAATGAAAACATGCGATATGCTAATTGAAACATGATGCCCCTAATCTAACCATCAAAAGCGGATAAATAAAAGGGAGAAAGACGTGGGGTTGGAAGACATACACATTATTACATTGCGCTCTCGAGAAGGAGAGTCTGAATGAATAAACTAGCTAAGCTAAACTACTTAACTAATTAAGCTAACTATTACAAACCAAATAAATGACTAGCTAAACTACTTAAACTAGTTATTACAACAACAAATGAACTAATTAGTTAACTAATCTAGCTAGCTAACTAAAATAATTACATCATAACTAGCTAATTACTTAACTAATTATTAAAAAAACACAATTACAATTAATAATTAAACTAAGCAATTAACTACTCTGCCTCGGGAAATGAGGGATGTACACGCGCATGCTCAGATTCCACCCGAAAAGACCACCGTTTGGCTCCTGAATACCTCTATTTGCACAGTTGAACATTTCTAGAACAACTTTGCTCCACCTTACCAACAATCTGCTAAATTTTGCATTAGTGGCCAGCCAACCAAAGATGAAGGTTTCCGGCCACTTGTCGGCCATCAAAGGGGGTCTGCTGGCCATGAAAAGTGGCATGCCGGCCACTGATGCACAGGTTCATCTTGTTGCAACAGAGGACAAACAAAGCATATACAAGGTATTTCAAGGGTTTGTTTGCACAACCTACCCCTCATTGTCATGGGAAAATCAAAGGAGTAGCAAGCTTTGGTTCACAAACCATCAATGGATGCAATTTTATTGCATGATGGCTTATGAAACCAAGTGTGCAAGTTCAATAAATGCAAGAAAAAAAAACACAAACCTCCTCCCTTTCATGAATGATCAAGGGAAGTGGTTGACCTTAGAGACTTGAATCATTTCATCACTAGCAAGTATGAAATGGTTCAAGCTTCCATGTGTTCAATTAACGTCCGATTGAACATAACCAAATATTATCTTGCTCACTTTTAGTCCCAAATTTTAGTTACTCATTTCAACTTACCGACCATTCTTTAATCCAATTAAGTCCATTGGTGAGTTGAATCCTCTAAAAGGGAAGGTAGTGTCAAACAAGGGGTAGTTTAAGGCAAGAGAGAGGTGTCATGCCGTTGATAATGAACCCTCAAAAGAGGATTAAACCATTAAACATGGACCTCAATCTCAAGCTTAAACAATCCCAAGGTCGAAACAACCCTCAAAGCAAAGAAAAAGTGAAGAAATGAGGGAGGTTGCAGAGATTATGCTTGTTGAAATTAAATGAGAAAAATACTAAAACAATGCAATCAACTCAAACAAGTGGTGTCTAAAGGCCTAAAACACCAAGCTTGTGAGGACTATTACACTAGAAACATACAAAACAAAGCTCAAATGACTTAACCAACCCAAAATAGAGTTAAAACAGTCTAAAATATAGCCTATAACATGCTGGAATTAAGCTACAAAAGGCTAGAAAAATATGCTAACACATCGCACAACCTAGGCTAGTAAGCATGACACAAGGAGAGGAGGCTAACCCCTCCAAATTTGGACTTTAAAACATGATTTTGGCCACTGAAAAAACTCTGAAAATCAGTGTTTAAAGTCTTGGAAAAAGATAGAAAAAGGGTGGGAAACACAAGGGCAAAGGCCTCCAAAACAAGGTACCAAGAAGGGCTATCAACTCCTCAACCTTTAATGGCCTTAAACCCAAGCTTCAGCCCAAAAAACAAAAATTTTTGACAGCCCAAAACAATGGAAAAATAGTAGAAATAGAAACAAATAAAACAAAGTTACAAGCAAAGTCTTATACCTTTGAAGAGAATAGCAACTCCAAGCAACAAAACCAAGCAAACAACACCCTCTAGAGCTCAAACCAAGCTCAAAAGTACCTTAGCTCAAAGATGGTGAGATTTGGCTAAGGGTGTATATGCAAAGGTTAAGGAATTGTAGTCAAAAGTGTAGAGAATTTGTAGAGAGAGGAAAATTTTTGAGTTCAAAATTATCTAACCTTGCTACAAGAGAGAGGGGGTCTCTATATATAGAAAATATGAAATTTCCTCAAGGAGATCCAGCCCTATGCGTCGGTGAAGATGGGTGCATCTGTGCAAACAGCTGGCACAGCTGGCATAAAATATCCTCAAAATACACTGGTGGCCGGCAAGCCACATCAGTGGCTGGCAGCCCAAAAGTGATGGCCAACAGCCTCTAGGGATGGCCGGCAGGCCACCAGAGGTTGCAGGCTGGAAAGACCGAGGCATGGTCCAAAAATGAGACAAAAAGGGTGTAGGGTTTGAAAGGCTCAAAGTTATGGCATTCTGCTAAGGACATCGAGCACTCGGCGAGCAAACAGACTCATCATCAACTGTGCATACGAGGATGTCCAAGTCGTAAAGGTCGTCAAAAATGAGGTGTCTATTGGGGATTGGAAGGGTTTCCTGTGGCTGGGAGAGAAACAACATCGGTTCCTCCTATTGCAGCACCTTTCGCAGGTCCTTTTGCAAGACAGGCTCAGAGAGGTCAACCATACCCTCAACAGCAGCCAGTACCACAAGGACAGCCAGTCCCAAATATACCTCCCTATGGACCAAGATGACCTCAAGCCCATGGGTTTCCACCAAACCCTGTGTTTGTTCCCCCAGTAGTAGTCCAATAAGCACATAATATGGTTCCTAGGGACCAAATTGCTGATATTGTCAAACAAATGTGTGGAGCTGTGGCTCGGGGGGTTCAGACTCCTGTATATAGAAAGCCATACCCAGAATGGGTAGATAGGGTGCATGAATATCCAAAGGGGTTTAGAATACCAGACTTTGCTCTCTTTTTTGGAAATGGAAATCAATCAATAGTAGAACACATTGCCAGGTTTGCAAGCCAATGTGGTGAATTCACCAATAATGATTATATGAAGTTGAGACTCTTTCCAAATTCTTTAACTGGGGCAACCTTTGTATGGTATATTAACCTTACACTTGGCTCTGTCCAAACTTGGCAACAAATGGAGGAGTCATTTCGTGCCCAATTCTTCCAAACAGAGCTAGAAGTTTCCATAGCAGATTTGGCAAGGTTGAGCCAAAGACCTGATGAGAAGGTTGTTCAATTTATTGCCAGATTCAAAAGAGCACGAAACAAGTTTAGGGTCATTCTACCATAGCCTGAATTTGTGAGATTTGCTTAAAATGGTTTAGAGTTTAGGCTTCGAAAGAAGTTTGATTCAACTGAGTTTCGAGGCTTCGTGGAATTAATCTATAAATTGTCTAGATATGAATCTTTACTTTAGGAAGAACAAGATCAAAGTAATGCATCATATAAGACTTATTATAAAAACCCTAATTATGAAATTGATGCAGCAGAGATCGTAGGGAAAGAGCCTATGACCTGTGAAGTATTAATTACTACAATCGATCAGCAATTCAAAAAGAAAGACCTTCATAGGAAATATTCTTTTGATTTAACAAAAGCAGATGATATTTTTGATCATTTGCTTTCAACAAATTTCCTAAAGTTACCAAAGGGAGTTAAGATCCCTACCCCAGAAGAACTTAAAGGGAAAATGTACTGTAAATGGCACAATTTTTGGTCTCATTCAACTAAAAATTGTATTGTTTTTCGGGACAGGATCCAAGAACAGATTCGAAAGGGCAGTTTAAAGTTCCCAGCCAAAGTGAGAAAGCTATGGGGATTGACACTAACCCATTCCCAGAGATTAGGGAAGTTACAGCCAATGTCGGAGTGCCAAATTTCCAAAACCTATTCTTGAAGGAATTGGAGGAGGTTATTGTGCAGATGCATGTTGCCAGCCAGACTGCTTTCAAGAAGGATACCAGAAGTTCACCAGCAAATGGACAGAGCTTTGCAGACCAAAAAGATGACTCTAGTGAGAAGGCGCTGGATGATAACTCTCTTGAGGCAGCTGTCATGCAAAGGATATATCCCAGATGCAGGTTAAGTTACAAATGGTTGAAAGGGCTCCCAATTTATAGGAAACAGTATTACAAGGACGTACAGAGATTCCCTAAGCCAACCAATACCTATAATAAAAGGCCATACACAACTGGTCCTAGACAGCAGCCATTCTCAGTCGGACCATCAGCCACTAGAATGCATTCCAAGGGTAAGAGACCTCTACATGAGTTCAGACCACCCAATTACTATAGGATGGAAGGCAATAATTGCACCCAAGTCAAGAAATCAGAGCCAATAATTGGCCTCCAAAATCAACTTTGAGTAAGTTGCAAGGCAATCACCTTGAAAGAAGGCCTAAATTAGGCTCAAGACAGGATGCCAGAGCCAGTGAATGGCCTCAAAAGTTGGCTTCGAAGGTGGTTTCAAAGACTGGGAAAGCAAGTTCAGCAATTGAATCAGTGAGTTCATGGGTACCTGGGGTGTCAGACTGGTTTATCACACAGAACAAGCCTAAAGAGATACCTGCATAGAGAAGTGTCTTTGGAGACCAGGATAGAATAATTAAACCTCCCTTGGTGGCTCCAAATAATTGGGTATTATTAAATCACCCAAAAACAAAGGAACCAAATATGGTTCCAGTAATCTCTAGGTCTCAAAAGAGGAAGATCTAGCAAAGGTACACTCAGTACCAAAAGGATTTGAAGGAAAGAGAAGAGAGTTCTTCATTGGCCCAGTCAATATGCCAGATAAAGGAAAAACAAAGTCTAAAATTGGCTGCTCAGAACAAAAGAAGTGTCAGCAAAGAGCAGTTGGCTAAAGTTCACACTGAACTAAAAGCCAAGGAAAGATCCAGCTTAGTAGGTCTTGAAAAGGCCTTGATGGAAAGCGAAAATGAAACAAAAAGAGAAGTTGAACTAGGCCAAAGAAAAGAAATGGCTGAGGCTGAGATGTTTGAAGCCTTCATGGCTAAACAGACATTTTTGGCCAAAAAACCAGTAGGAGTAGACCATTCGAAAGAAGTCACCAGTATTGAAGTACCAGAGTGCAGCATGGAAGATGCTTCTGAAATAACTGAACAAGTTAGTTTGGAAAAGAAACAAGTACAGCTAGCAGTTCAGTTTGGCTCATTTCCTCCAATGTCAGTGAATATGGTATATATATTGCCATAGGAGTTCCAGGCTGAAGATGGAAACCAAGAAGGTCAGGAAATTGATCCTATTCCAGTTTCTAGTGAAGATTCACAGGTTAGCATGATTCAAGATGAGTCTAAAATGGCCACACCAATGGAAACTGAAGATGAAAGTGAGGAAGTGAGTATTAATCTCTCATATCCCTTCGAGTATCCTACAATATCTATGACACAGCATGTTAAGCCCTTGTATATCAAAGCTTTTTTTGATGGGATACAAATGAACAGGGTATTGGTAGATAATGGGGCAGCAGTGAACCTGCTTTCGAGGTCCACTTTGAAGAAACTGGGAGAAAGAAACGCCAGATTAATCCCAACCAGCACAACTATTGCTGGCTTTGCTGGGGATAAGCAGATGGCTTAGGGTATCTTGCCCATCAACTTGAGTGTGGGAACCAGAGATTGCATGATAGCATTCTTTGTTATAGATAGCAATGCCAAGTATAATGCTTTACTTGGCAGGGATTGGATCCACACTAACAAATGTGTGCCTTCCTCTCTACATCAGAAGACAATGATAGCCCTATGCAATGGAGAGACAGAGGAGATCAATGCAGACCCTCAACCCTTTATCGCTTGTGCTAACTTTGCAGAGGCCAAGTTGTATACTGGAGGAGTGACACCACTCTGTATATTGAGAAAACCTTATGGATCAGCCGAAGTGACGGTTGATGAGGAAGTAGCACACCTGAAGCACTTAGTACAGGAGAATGCTGATGAAGAATTCGTCATCAAGGATGATAATGATGCCTGGTTATAGGCAAGAAGATGAAACCCAAGAAGCTAGACCCTTGGCTTTAGTTAAGTTTTCAATATTGGACATAAAATCAATAGTCCAGAAGGTTCAAGAACAAGAGAAGGAAGTCATGGTAGTTCGCTGTAAGTAGGAGCAACAACAGGTCAGGCCTTTGACCTTTGATAAGTACTGTGCATTGGACATTGAAGCAAAAGTCCAGCAAATACATGAAGAAGAAGCCTTATAGACAGACTTTGTCTATGAGGAAGAAGGCAAAGATGTTGAACCAGAGAAAGTGGAAGCAGAACAAAGCAAAGAAGTTGCTTCGAAGGCAGAAGAAATCAAAAGAGAAGCATTAGTAAGTGCTCAAGTTCAAGACCCCTTGGAAGAAGTCAATTTAGGGGAAGGTTCTACATAGCAACCCACTTACATTAGTGCGTGGTTAAGTGCTCTTGATAGGAACCAGTTATTGGTAGTCTTAAAGAAATATAAGAATTGTTTTGCGTGGTCTTATAATGAACTGCCAGGATTGGATAGGTCATTAGTGGAACATAGGCTCCCTATGAAACCTAACTTCAAACCATACAAACAAAAACCAAGACGGATGAGCCCTGAAGTGGTTCAGAAAGTAAAGAAGGAAATTCTTAGACTCCTTAAAGCAGGCTTCATTAGAACAGCCAGGTATGTTGAATGGCTGTTAAACATTGTGCCTGTAGTTAAAAAGAATGGCAAGATGAGGATATGCATCGATTTTCAAAATCTGAATTTGGCAACTCTAAAAGATAAATACCCCATGCATATAGTGGATCTACTAGTAGACAATTTAGCAAGGCACGGGATTTTGACTATGATGGATGGGCATTATGGTTACAACCAAATCTGCATTGTAGAGGAGGATGTCCAGAAGACAGCATTTAGGTGTCCTGGTAATATTGGCACCTTCGAATGGGTAAAAATACCATTTTGTCAAAAGAATGTTGGGGCAACATATCAGAGGGCAATGAATTCTATCTTTCATGATCTTATTGGAGGATACTTGGAGTGTTACATTAATGATATTGTTGTAAAATCCCAGTCTATAGAGGAGCACTTGGTTCACTTGGTAGCAGCTTTCGAAAGAATGAGAAAGTTCAAGTTAAAGCTTAATCCTCTCAAATGTGCTATTGGTGTATCAACTGGAAACTTCTTGGGCTATGTAGTACACAAGAGGGGAATACAGATTGATCAGAATAAAGCCAAAGCCATCATTGAGGCTAAGCCTCCATCAAGTAAGAAAGAAGTACAAACGTTCCTTAGACAGGTTAATTTTCTTCGAAGATTTATTTCTAACACTGCAGGGAAAACTAAAGTATTTTCTTCTTTGTTAAAGTTGAAAGATAAAGAAGAGTTGGTGTGGAAAGCAGAGCATCAAACTACTTTCGAAGGAATTAAAGCCTACTTGGCCAAGCCTCCAATACTGATGCCACCAAAGAGCGACAAGCCTTTGAAGTTATACATTGCTGCAGCAGAAGATTCATTGGGAGTTTTCCTAGCCCAGGACAATGAAGAAGGCAAGGAGCAAGTAGTTTATTACCTTAGTAGGTTTTTAAATTCTTGTGAATGTAAATACTCAGCTGTAGAAAAGTTGTGCCTTGCATTGTACTTTGCAGCAATAAAATTAAGATATTATCTTTTGCCTACTATTGTCTTGGTAATTGCAACCACAGACTTGGTTAAGTATATGTTATCTAGACCAATGTTGAGAGGAAGAATTGGCAAATGGATATTAGCTTTGTCAGAGTTTCATCTAGAATATGTTCCCCAAAAGGCAGTAAAATGGCAAGTTTTGGCTAACATCTTGGCAGATCATCCATGTGAAATAGAAAGCAGGAAATAATGGATCTTGGTATGATCAATGTTGAGCCATGGTAGATGTGGTTCGACGGATCAAAGGCCAATGGTTTGATTGGAATTGGTGTTGTAATTAAGTCACCACAGGGGGTAGAAACCACACATGGTTTCAAGGTTGATGAAATTACTTGTTCCAATAATCAAGATGAATATGAAGCCTTAATAATGGGACTGGAAAGGTATATTGGATTACAAGCTCATGCAGTTGATATCTTTGGAGATTCTCAATTGGTAGTCAACCAAGTGAAAGGAATTTTCAAATGTCAAAGTGCAAGCATGTTACCATATTATGTTGTTACATTACACTTGGTTTCTCAGTTTTAGATAGAAAAATGTGATTTATATCCCAAGGTTCATGAATAACAAAGCCAATGATGTAGCTCAGAAGGCTTCGAATTTCAGAAGGAGGGATGACACTCAATTGAACATAAGTCAAGCAACATATCAAAAGTTAATACCACCTTTAGATAAAAGGAATGTGGTGTTAGAAGTTAATCATAATGACTTACAGGATCAAGATTGAAGTCATCCAATCATGTACTACTTAACTGGCCCATTTTCGAAGTCCAGCAGAAAGATTAAATTACAGTCTATGCAATACATAGTGTATGGTAATGCTCTTTACAAAAGAGGAGTAGATGGGTTATTATTGGAATGTCTAGGGCCGAAAAAGGCATTAGCAGCCATGGCTGAAGTCTATGAAGGCATTTGGGTACCCATCAGCCTGGTGTGAAAATGAGGTGATTGCTTTGAAGGCATTCCTACTATTGGCCAACTATCCTTAAAGATTGTATAGAGTATGCTAAAGGGTGCCAGGCATGCCAAAAGCATGGCATAATAAGACATGTACCAATAACTGATCTACCTATAGTTGTGAAGCCTTGGCCATTTAGAGGTTGGGCCATGGATATGATAGGAAAAATACATCCACCCTCTTTGAAGCATCATTGTTTTATCCTAGCGGCCACAGATTACTTCACTAAGTGGGTCGAAGCTAAACCACATGAGGCTGTAGATCAAACTGAAGTTATTAGATTTATTAAAGATCTGATTCACAGATTTGGCATCCCACAGACCATAACTATAGATAATGGGATGGTATTTGATGGAAAGATGGTAAAATCTTTCACAGTAGAATTTGGAATTAGTCTTATCAATTCCACCCCTTATTATGCACAAGCAAATGGTCAGGCAGAATCATCCAACAAGTCCTTGAAAAAAGGAATACAAAGAGTTGTGGAAGATAATCCAAGGGATTGGCATAACTTGTTGTTAGATGTATTATGGGCTTATAGGACTTCTTCGAGATCAAGTACTGGAGTCACTCCTTATGCTTTGGTATATGGGCATGATGCAGTGTTGCCTGTAGAGATTAACATTAGGTATTTGAAGGTGAAATGCCAGGACTAGTTAACTTCTGAGCAATATCATCAGAGCATGTTCTTGGAATTAGAGAATATAGATGAAGCTAGAATTCTGGCATTAAACAATATTTTGTTCCAAAAGACAAAGGTAGCCAAAAGCTATAATAAGAATGTTAAACATATTAGCTTTGATGAAGGTGATTTGGTGTGGAAAACAATACGTCCACTAGGAATTAAAAGCCATAAGTTTGGCAAATGGTCACCTAATTGGGAAGTACCATGTCAAATTCATAGAGTCTTGCTTGGGGGAGCATACCATTTGAGAAATTTGAATGGATATGTGCATCCTAAGAAAATTAATGGCAGGTATTTGAAACCTTATTATCCAACTGTGTGGAAAACACAAGGAGTGTAGAAAATGCTAAACAAGAGAAGCATGAAAACACTTAAACAATCAATAAGGATTTCATTTCATAAAGAGTTAAGTACATGTAGCCATAGATTGGCCCAAAAATCAATACAATGCTTCAGTTGTTCCCTTATAATTGATTCTCTACTCCTAAGGGATGGGAACAACTGAATGGATGTAGCCATGTCTTGCCTACAGTTAGCTAGCCCTTCATTGGTGATCTGCAGCTTTGTAGTAGTTCGATCCAAGGCTAAGTTAGCTGCTGCTAACTCCTTTTCTAATTGAGCCTTTTTCTCCAAGAGTTAAGTGCAAAACTAAAAAGCAGAAGAATGTTGTCCCTTCAATTCAGATATCTCAGTATGTATATGGGAGACAAATTCCTTTTCTATCAATAGCTTCTCTTCTGTAGCTTTAGCAATATGCCAGATGTTGACATAGAAATCTATGGTAGTTGCTGCCTGAGACAAATGGCTTGAAATGGCCATATTGGACAATTCAATGACTTTGTAGCATTGGAGGAAACCATTCTTAAGTATGGGTCTTTGTAAGGCTTTAAATAGGATCCTTGAAAATGATGTTAAGTCCAATGGAGGCAAAAAAGCTCTACTGATGGTTGATGAGCCCTCAAAAATTTCCAAAAGAGAGTCAGTGAGGGCTAATGGTTTAGCTTCACTACTGGTTGCTGGAGTGGTTGAAGGTGTGTCAAAAAGGCTAGCCAATCGGGCTTCAAAAATGTCCATCTCTTCCACTGACATTAAAGGTGCAAAGAGGTCTAAAAGAGATGGTTGCATAGTGTAGATACCCCATTTTTGACGGCCCTTCAAGACTTGGATGTTCTTGCAGGTACATCCGATGACAAGTCTGATTGCTCTCCGAGCGCTCAAAGTCCTCAACGGAACACCACAGGTTTGAGCCTTTCAAACCCTGCATCCATTTTGTCTCCTTTTTGGACCATGTCTTGGCACTACAAGAAAATACACTTTTGGTGACTAATGTTTTAGTCGCCAAAAGCATTGATTTTAGTCGCCGAAGTGCTTCCCCGACCAAAACTTTTGGTCGCTGGCTTTGTCGAGGGTACATTGTCGGTGAAGGTATTGGTGACTAAAAAAATTTAGTTGCCAAAAGTCCAACAAAGATGGCGGCTAATATTTTAGTAGGCAAAAGTAACAGGTATTAGCAACTAAAAGTGGCTTAGTCGCTGATGAGTGACATTGGCGACTAACATATTATCACCCAAAGGGTACATCAATTCATTTAACTCACATCTTCAGCTACTAAATCTTTTGTCGCCAAAAATTCAAATATCTACGGCGACCAAATTAGTAGTTGCCAAAAGTGTTATTTTAGCTACTAAATTTTTAGTCGCGGAAAGATTGATTCTTCTTTAGCTACTACACAGTTTAGTCGCCTATGACATATAATTATGTTTTGGCGACTAAATATTTAGTCGCCAAAAGTATTTTGAGTTTTAGCTACTAAACAATTAGTCGCCAAAACTGTTTTCAATTTGTTTTGGCTACTAAATATTTAGTCGCCAAAAGTGTTTTGAGTTTTAGCTACTAAACAATTTGTCGCCAAAACTGTTTTCAATTTGTTTTGGCTACTAAATATTTAGTCACCAAAAGATTTATTTCTTTTTTTGGCTACCAATTGTTTTGTCGCCAAAAATGTCATTTTTTATTTTTGTTTTGTTTTTTTCATTTTAATAAATTTTTTCACAACCTGTATGTATTCACCGCAACCTGTAATAGGTATACAAACAAATCAATATATGTATTATCACCTATTCCGTAATGCATGTTTCACTTACAACCATCAAACAAAAAAGAACACCTTACAATGTAAACTTATATACAAACCAACTAATATATTCCAATTACAAATAATAACGTCATACATTCCAAATATGTCAAACAATGTCCTTTATAAACAAAACATTTTTACTATATTATGCATTGTAATGACCATTTGGTATGGTACAAATTACCATGGTAATATGTACCATGACAAAAGATAATCTATATGTAATACAAGTTCCAAAAATACTATGTACCCCGCCAAAAATTATATGTACGATTCATCCAAATTCCACACAAAAAGTAGAGGACGACCAAAAACTTCCCAAATTTGCAAAACTGTGAATTATCTTCCGGACAAAAAAATAGAAGATCAACATGTCAATGCCAAAAGCCATCTACACAACAAAAATTACACCCATTAGTTCCATTGTAAACAAAAATTTTCAACAAAAAGTTATAACCATCTACAAAACACAAATTGCAAGGATGTCAATTGTAATTGAAATTGTATTTAAATATAGTTTGAATTTAGGAAGTAATGGTTAAAATTTTTTAACTATTGAAACTAGGACACATAAAATGAGATGGAGAAAGGATTATAAAATTTTGTAAATCAGTTTACAACACTTTGCATTTCAGCTTTCTCCATCATATGTGCACTCTCTTTCACACTCCAACCCCAACATGGTGCTCACTTGGTCTTACAGAAAATCTAAGATCTAAATCTCCACAATGACAATATGTGAAAATGTGGAAAGGTATGTATTGTGTACAATATTGTATTAGAATAAAACTTACTGCACTTGGAAACTCAATGCAAAGGTATGTACTGTGTAGCATTTATGTTAGCTTATAGAACAAAGTCTACTTAATTGTGTTGGTATTGTCAAAATCTTGGCAATCATGATCGAAAGTCACAAATAGGTTACAATTCAGATGGGTTCGATTGAGTTGAGAGTTTATTCAAGTTCAGTGTAAAGTGTAAAGAAATTTCCCAAGTCAGGCATGAGCCCCAAGTCAAGTCTAGTCTAAAGTGTAAACATATATATATATATATTATTGATAAAACTAAATATATAGAGATGCTTATAGAACATATATATTTATAAACTGTAATATATAAGCTTTAATATATATTTATAATCTTTCTGGCGTTTGTCACGGCAACTCCCAATGTACGCGTGCTAATTACGTCCCATCTGACCCCACTGGTCCTATTTGACATGAGGAAGCTACCCGTGGCATCCATAGAGTGCTTCAGGGGGTGCTTTGAATTTCCAGCCCCGAAAGGCATTTTTTGGCTAAGTTTATGGCGTTTATCACGCCAACTCCCATACCATGCATGCTAATTACATCCCATCTATCCCCACAGGTCCTATTTGATACGAGGAAGCTACCCGTGCCATCCATAGAGTGCTTCGGGGGCTGATTTTAATTTCAGGCCCCGAAAGGCCTTTTTCGGCTAAGTTTATGGCCTTTTTCACGCCAACTCCCAACGTACACGTGCTGTTTTCGTCCCGTCTATCCCCATAGGTCCTATTTGACACAAGGAAGCTACTCGTGCCATCCCTATAGTGGTTTGGGGGCTACTTTCAATTTTCAGCCCTCGAAGGCTTTTTTCGGCTAAGTTTATGGCATTTTTCATGCCAACTCCCAACGTACGCGTGCTAATTACATCCCGTATGTCCCCACAGGTCCTATTTGACATGAGGAAACTACCTGTGCTATCTCTACAGTGGTTCGGGGGCAACTTTCAATTTTCGGCCCTCAAAGGCCTTTTTCGGCTAAGTTTATGGTGTTTTTCACGTCAACTCCCAACGTACACGTGCTAATTACGTCTCGTATGTCCCCACAGGTCCTATTTGACATGAGGAAGCTACCTGTGCCATCTCTATAGTGGTTCAGGGGCTGCTTTCAATTTTCGGCCCTCAAAGGCCTTTTTCGGCAAAGTTTATGGCGTTTTTCACGCCAACTCCCAACGTACACGTGCTAATTATGTCCCGTATTTCCCCATAGGTCTTATTTGACACAAGGAAGGTACCCGTGCCATCCCTACAATGGTTTGGGGGCTGCTTTCAATTTTCGGCCCTCAAAGGCCTTTTTCGGCTAGGTTTATGGCGTTTTTCACGCCAACTCCCAACGTATGCATGCTAATTACGTCCCGTATGTCCCCACAGGTCCTATTTGACAATAGGAAGCTACCTGTGCCATCCCTACAGTGGTTCGGGGGCTTCTTTCAATTTTCGGCCCTCGAAGGCCTTTTTCGACTAAGTTTACGGCGTTTTTCACGCCAACTCCCAACATATACGTGCTAATTACATCCCATATGTCCCCACAGGCCCTATTTGATGCAAGGAAGCTACCTATGCCATCTCTACAGTGGGTCGGGGGCTGTTTTCAATTTTCGACCCTCGAAGGCCTTTTTCGACCAAGTTTATGGCGTTTTGGTAAGACAACAAATAACCTAGGAGATCTAATATTAACTAAACTAATATATTTTTCCAATATGACAATAATGAAGCTCATAATTGGAACAACGGATTCAACATGGTCGATAGGGGGAAAAAGACCCGAAATTATTTTGATTACAACCCAAATAAAATCATGATTCAATTTTGAGACCTCCTAATGCACAATGAGGCTTTCATTAATTTATTTCACGTATTAGCATCCTTTTTAGGCAACATAAATTACAATTTTATAGTGGAATTATTGAGACGTGGCAAACAAAATACTTGTGCAATGTAAATATTGTTAAACAATTGGGTATATAATAACTATAATTGTTGTCTAGTAACAGACCCCAAAACTCTGTAAACAATGACTAGGTTCCTTGTACATAGAAGTGTTAAATAAATATATACCGATTGACTTGACAAAAACCTTCTGAATTTTTCTAACTTAAAAATTCAAATAACATTTTAGTTTTCTACAAAATCGGTTTTCAATTCGGTTTTATTGTCAACACTAAAACCGACCAATTCCTTTTTGTACCTTTAAGAAGTATTGGCGGGGAGAGGAATATCACATCACACTGTAAAAGAGGTAAGTAGGAAGTAGGTGTTGGGCAGATTGCCTTAACTTTTTATATTTGAAATCATAATGCCAAAATGGCCCAAGGGCATGACTGCAATTTACACCACATACCCTTCAATATACATAACTAGGACAACCCAAGCAGTAGCCTGTTTGGGACAAAAAATTATCTAACGGTGTCAGCAAAATAATGCAATTTTGGAAAACTTAATATTTCAATTGGATGAGGCTCCTAATATAGTAACTGCCCTCATATTCATAGGCTCATCGTACCCAATTTTGGGAAACTTAATATTTCATTGAAATCATGTGGTTACCTTATGGAAATCAGATTACGGTCCTTTGTGTAATGTATCGAAACACCAGGTCGTCCGCTGCAAAGTCTACTCACATTATACCTCAAAACCTATTCGAAACACATAACAAAAAAAATTGTGCATAGCAACTTTAGAAAACAATTCTATGCCAATATGATCCACATTTTTGTAGAACTTGCATTAGCTTATCAATAAAATTATGTTTACCGAATAGTAGGATGACCATCTGAACCCTGCAAGAGGGTCGTGAGCCGTGACACCACGTCGTTCAGATGATTGAGTTGTACTTGTTGTGCCTCCTGTGCTTTTTTTTCTTCTTCAACTTGTTTCATCAGCTCCTCTCTTTCCCTCATAATTTCCTCCCGATCTCTTTGGCGCTCCTCTTTCTCCTTAAATAGCTCCTCGCGATCTCTTTGGCACTCCTCTTTCTCCTTCAGCAACTCCCCGTGATCTCTTTGACGCTCCTCATGAAGAACCTCCAGTTCCACTCTCATTGACTCCATATATTTATCACGTTCTTGTGCTGCACTAGAAGCTGTGGAAGAGGGTTGTGGGCCTATCCCACATCCACACAAGTAATTTTTTTTTACCCCGAGCACTTGCTTTGATAGTTCTTCGTAGGTCAATGGCAACCCCGCATCGGTGGCTACCACATGTAGATTCACCATATCATCCTGTCATGGCAAAAAAACAATAAAGTCAAGATGGCAGAAGGAATTGAAAACAACTTTACTAATTGATATGCAACAAAATTGGATTCAACATTCAATACTCACATGTAGTTCACCATATTTGGGGTGAATCCAGTCTCCCGTCTTCTTGGACTTGTGTGATTTCTTATAAAATTTAGGAAAATCTATATCTCCATCCTCATTTGCCTATTAGGTTTGAAAAAATTCCATTGATGAAGTAGTACATAGTAATATTCAAAATGAAGAAGAATCAATCATCCATTACATTACTAAATTAACAACTTCTCACCATAAGCGACATTGCTATAGGAAATGATCGCGATCCACTTGTATGATTATAAGGGAGCATACCCCTATTTGCTTTACCAGCTTTAGAGCGTTTCTAACAAGAAAAAAAAAAAAAAATTAGTAAAGAATTTTTACATATTAACACATAAATTAATTTCAAGAATGGGGTTTCTAATTAATTTGTTACCAAGTGAGATTCGTCTTTCCAAGCAACATCAATCAGATATTTCCAGTCCTCCAAGCTCACTCCACTTGGCGGATGACCATAGGGGTCATCAACACCCTTTTCCTCAAGTTCTAGGAACTCTTGCTTTAGATTGTACCTCCAATCCTTGTATAGCAAATATGCCTTTCTATCGAGGATTTCTTGAGCTTGTTCATCATTATCAAAATCATCGCCGATAACAAATTTGTCCTGCAAACATAATAAGAGAATTAGTACATCAATTAATTTAAGCAATTACAAATAACATAATAAAGACATTATGGCAAGATGAATCTCATACTAACACGGCTTGGAAGACCACATCTATAGTACTTTGATCAATTTTTCTCCACGACTTCAAGCTCTGAAGAGGGCACAACCGTCTAATTTGCAATCTGTAGACCGCCCGGAGAACTCCCGGCTTCACGCGCGAGGGTGCGAATTCGTTTGTTCTTAGCTACTACAGTTCGGACTCATGTCACGGTTCTGAATCTAATCTCACAAAGTGCAATGTGAGACCGATAAATCACCAAAGAGTCCAAATACGACAAATCGTTTTGGAAAACCGATTTTAATAAAGAAGTGCCAAACATGGACTATTTTTCCAAATACAGAGTCGCAACCTAAATATTTTATTTTTGGGAAATTTAGGAAACCTTGACTCGTGCCTAAGGCCACATGTCCGTCATCACCAAAGTTGCCTCGGCTCGGGAACTTGGGTACGAGAGGGGAAGGTCATGCAATGAGCACCGCCACTCGCCTGATCAAAGGATCGGCCTTTACTAACATGATATGTTATTTTTGGAAACACATGCGTTCTTATTCCGGTTATTAACCTAGCATTACTATGTGATGCGCACAACATACAAGTATAGACTAGATCGCCGAAGTTGGAACAAAACATTTCATGTTCGTTTGTTTGAAAATGGTTTAGAGGTGCTACTCGCAAGTAGGCTAAGTCGTAGATTTTGCCACCCTCAAGTGGGCTTAACACTCGCATTTCGATGAATTGTTCCAATTCAAGCAATCCAACCTTCATCCACAGGCATTCATGCAGTTAAACACTTAAGCAGTTAGCCTCATGGCACGCATGCTAAACATGGCAGCACTTACACATATGCAGTATGCTAAAGCGTAAACACTCACAATGTACTCCAAGCCAAAACAGAGAACTAGTTAGAAATCATGAATGATCCTAGTTCATGTTAAGATGGCTAATGCAGCACATGCAAAAATGTACCTAAAATAGGCTCGGCTATTCTAGAATGGCATATGAAATGCAACTTGATAACATGTTGTCGAACACGTATTCAAGTAAATGTATTGAAATACAATGTAGTTAGTATGATGCACCGAGCCCGGTGCATTCAAAACAGATGGATGAATGCACGCATGCGAAGCATAAGTATGCTAATTGAAATATGCCGTAAAACTAACCATCGTAAGCGGTTAAGTAAAAGGGAGAAAGAAATTGGGGTTGGAAAACATGCATCATACATACGCACGCTTATTACAACAATTGGCCCTCTCGACAGAGGGTCTGAAACTAATCTAAGCTAATTAAACTAATTATTACATCACAAAACTAATTAACTAACAAGCTAATTAATTAAGTACAAAACAAAGCTAATTAACTAACAAGTTAACTAACAAGTTATTACAACACAAATAAGTAGCTAAACGCATTAACTATTTAACTACAGAACCAAAGCATAAACTAGCTAAGGAAAGCAGTAAAGAGAGGGCCTCGGGATGAGGAGTGCATGCATGCTTGGTCGCCTCGTTCGGAAATCCGTCGTGATGCCCCGATTTGCCTCTGTTTGCAACTGTTCTCAGAACCTTGCACCAAGCTCCACAAAGCTTCAACTCCACCATGGGAACCTGTAGGAACATGGCCGACCAGTTGTTGATGGTGCCGACCACCTGCCGACCACTTATGTTTGCTACAGACCAGAAAAAGTGGTCGGCCAGCTAGTTCTCCTGGTCAGCCAACCAGTTTTGGCTGCACTTCTCCAGTTTGCTGCAACAGAGAGCAAGAAAGGGCATGGCAATGTATTTGCAAGACATATGTGCACAACCACCCTCCCTATCATTTCATAAGCTCAAGGGAGTGTGGTTCTCGACCCTCGGACCACCAATCACGCAGCTCGATGCATGATGGCCGAGAAGCCAAATTGCACAATTCAATGTAAAATGAATGCACACATAAACACATAAAGCCTTGACCTCTATCATGTATGATCAAGAGGGTCGGCAACCGAGAATTGAGGCACGTTTCATCACTTTGAGTATGAAACGTCCCTCGTTTCCCGTGTTCAGATTAACACCCAATCCAAGCACAATGCAAGCAACAACATGGCATACATAATGCAATGAACAACATGGCATACTCAATGCAATGTAACATAAGCATGCAAACAACATGCAAACAAACATGCTAAATGGACTTAAACCTAATGTGGACAAACCTTAGCCATGCCCTAAATAGTTGCCATAATTATGAAACTAAGGCATGAAGATCAAGACAAGCATGCTCAATGCAATGGCCCATCAACTAGGCATAAGAGCACAACTCTCAAGAGTTCTCAAAAAGTGACAAATGTAGAAGTGTAACAACACTATAAGCTCTGAAAGTAAGCAAGAAATGATGCCAAATCATTCAAACAGCATAAGCATGGCATGCTAGGGTCCTTAAGGCATAAGGCTAGCAAAGTGGACTATACAAAGGGACATGCAACACATGGCACAAATGCATGAACCAACCATGGACAGAGCTTAATTAGGTCTAAACAAAGACCAAAACATGCTAAGATGAGGGCTCAAGGACCTAGGCAAGATGGCATACATGCTAGGCCACAAACAAGGCAACAATGCATAACACTTAAAGCCATTCAAAGCATGAAAGAAGTAAGAACATGGCAATTCTATATGCTCTGAAATGTCATGTTAAATGATGTCAAATCATCCAAACAACACGAATGAAGCATGCTATGGTACTCAAAACTCAAAGCTAGCATAGGCATTTGTACTACAACTATGCAAAACATGAAACATATGGTCGAGGCAACCCAAAACAGTCCTAGAACATGCCAAAATGAGTCTAAAACATGTATGGAAGGAAGCCAAAATAAGCTACCATGGTGAGCATGAGGTATGAAATATGCAAGGCCAAAAGGGAGGATTACACTACACCTACCAAGACCAAGCATGAGATGGCTTCGCCAACAAAAATCAGAGTTATATCATGGCAAAATAACCCCAAAAACACACTGAAATGAGAGCTCGCAAGCTTAGGCATGAAGGCATACGCAATGGTTCATTCTTAAGGCAAAAAGGACCAACCCTTCAAAGCATGGAAAGAGTGAAAGATGCAAGTGTATGACCACACTACATGCACTGAAATCACATTTCAAATGATGCCAAATCATGAAAATAGTCCAAGTAATGCATGCTAATGGACTCAATACTCAAAGCTAACAAGCTAGAATGCACTATAGCTATACAAAGCATGGCATGCATGACCAAGACAACACAAATTAGAGCTTAAGAATGCTAAAACATGAACAAAATCTTCTTAGAGTTAAGCCAAAATCATGTTAGAATGATGGTCTAAAGCATGATACACATTAGGCTAGTTCATGGAATTGCACTACAAGTGCATAGAGCATGGATGGAGCTATCAAACCAAACCTTAATAGAGGTATATCATGGCAAAACAACACCAAGAACATGCTGAGCTGGCCTCAAAACAAGCTAGAAAGACATGCTACTTCATGAAGCACACAAAGTTAGTTTGCAAGATTTACACTACAAGTGTATAAGGCATGCATGAGGTGACAAAACCAAGTCAAAACAGTGGTATGCCATGCTAAAATAAGGCCAAAAATGGCCTGAGATGAAGCCAACATATGCTAGATAAACATGCTCAAACATGAGGCATACAAAGCAAGCATACAAGATACAAGAAGAGGGGATGTCCCTCTCCTATTTGGGACCTCAAAATACCATTTCCACCACTAAAATTCCTCTAGAATTTAGTGGTGAGAAGGCCAAAACAAGGTGGTCCCAATAGCTTAAAAGGATGGTACAAAACAAAGCCAAACAAGGACTAAGAGGGGGTAGATCCGCCCCCCCCCCCCCCCCCCCAACACAAAAGGGACCTTAAACAAACATGTTAAGCCTTAAAAAATAGAACTTTTTTCAGTAGAAAGTCAAGCCAAAAACAGCATGCAAATAGGTTCAAAAGCTTAAGCAAAAATAAGGGTTTAAGAGGTTAGTTTCTCACCCTTGTAGAACCCCTTTAAAGCTGCAACTCCAGCAACTTTCCTTGATCAAAACTAGTCCAAAGACTCCAAAACCAACCTCAAAGAGCCTTAGCAACAAGAGTATGGTGTGTGAGTGTGTGTTTGTGTGCAATAGTGTGATAAAAAGGCACTTTTGAACACAAAAAATGAAGAGAATATGCAAGATAGATACAAAGATGTATGTATAACTCTCAAGCACCAAAATCTGAACCTGGAGGAGGGAGGGAGGGCCTCCCTCTTATAGAAAAATAAAGTGTAAGCTTGTTGGACAAGCTTTGGCCTAAAGCCATCCCTCCATAAGGATCACTTCTGTGCCCTCCAGCTGTTACAGCTGGCCTAAAAATATCTCCAAAAAGGTGATGGAAAGCTGCCGACCACTTGAAGTGGTCGGCCAGCTACTTATACTGGTCGGCCGACCAGTGGAAGTGGTCGGCCAGGGCAAAAAGTGGTCAGCCATGGGGGGGAGATGGTCTGCAGCATGAAAGCAAGGCAATGGTGTGGTGGCCGACCAGAAAAGGTGGCCCAAAGACCAAGAAAACCAGTTGCCCAACTGGAAAACTGGCTGGCAGGAAGGAAAGTGGTCTCCAAGGGGAAGAACTGGTCTCCCACCCTCGTACCACCTTCCAAACAAGGAAAACAAGGTTTTCACCGAAAACAAACCAAAAGGGGTGCAAGACGAAAGTTCAGGAGGCAAAGCGCGCAGCTGGAAGCCTCGAAAACTAGTCTACCGGCACTAAAAGTGGTCTACGACCACAAAAGTGGTCTCCCGGATCACAGTGTCCCTCTAGGCAGAGGCAACAAGGTGTGCTTCAAAAACCACGCCAAACAGAGAACGTTAAGCGGTCCCAAGTCAAGGCGCGCGGCCGAAGGTTCCGAAAATCGGAAACTAGTCTCCAAGCGGGAAAAGTGGTCTACGACCACAAAGAGGTGGTCCACAGACCATCTCTCTCCCTCCAGGGAAGAGAAACAAGGCTTGGTCCACAAACCGAGCAAAAGCACAAAGAGTTCAGAGGCCCGGAGGCAAGGCATTCAGCCGAAAACTCCGGAAACTCGAAATAAGCACAACATGCACTATCACCGAGCGCTCAATCGATGACATCTGAGTCTTAAGGTTGGTCAAAAATGGGGTGTCTACAGTTGCCCCTCTTTGATAGAACCTGAAAGTCAAGAAGTAACGTGAGTGAATGTCAAAGCCTAGAGACGACCCATTTTTGACAAGGCTGAAGACTTAGACAAACAGGCAAGATAACAAAGAGATGCGCCTGCAGGCAGGGGCAAAATGCAAAAGACATGCACAAAGCCGAACATGACTTATGATCATGCAAAGAAAGCTGTAATGAAGCAAATATGCAAAATAAATGCAACAGTTTAAGCAAGCGAATATGAACCAAACTACATCTCATGCAGAAAGGATGTAAGAAAATTATACAATTCTCATTGCGTCGGAACTTCTCTTGAATGAACCGTACATACAATATCGTGCCTGCAAAAGAAAGAAACTCAACAGGTACAATATAGTTAGAAACACATGCTCCGCGTTACATCAAGGTACAATTCCAGTACGAGATAAACTCGTGCATACATGATGTTGGTGGAAAAGTGCATAGCAATGCAAGTGAAAAGTGCATAACAATGCAACTAAGTGTGCGCGACAACGCAAGTGAAAAGTGCATGCATAACAATGCGAGTGGAAGGGTACATAACAATGCGGGTGGAACGTGCGTGATAACGCATATGAAGAGTGCATGACAATGCGGATGGAAGGGGTGCATGTAAATGCAAAAGAGGAAAGTGTGCATAACAATGTGAGAGTGGTATGACTTCAATAGCATGCCTTGAAACAAAATGCTGGTTAAAGAAATACAAGCTTAACGACACTAATTTAACCGGAACCTCCGATTTATCTCTCGAAGGGGTCACAACATATTCAAAAACGATACTCTTTGCTCTTGACGAGTGACGATGATTCGAGCATCGAAGACTTGAATTAAAGTTCCCGCGGGGACATTTTGAGCCGATTTTCTTGCACTTTCTCGAGAGCCGAGGACTCCAATCATCACCAAAACACACAAGGAGAACAATGGGACCTTGGAGACCATCCAGGAGGCCTGCCGACCACCTAGATCAGTAGCCGACCAATTGTTGACCACTTAAGTGGTTGGCCGACCAGAAAAACTGGCTGGCCGACCAGTTTAGCAAAACAGGGACAGATTGGTCTTTTCAAGGCCGGATCTTTAAGTATACACATCCAAATCACTTTTGCTCACAAACACAAGGCCGAAACACATTCTCCTTTGCTCCTAGACCCTTTTCTCTCTCAGGTCTGCACTTTATATGCGTTTCCCAACGCCCCACGCGAAGTTGTTTCGCGAAAACTTTCGATTCTCTTCGTTTTGAACCGATTAGAATTTGTTTTCGAAGCTTCTTTCTCTATCTTCACCACTTGAGGTAAGTTTCTCTCGAAGTTTAGCACCTTTTCTCGGGCGTTGACTTTTGTTGACTTTTTCTCTTCCCAAGAGTTGACTTTTGTTGACTTTTTGCAATTTTGGCTTGTTTTGCTCATTTTTGCAGATTTCTTCAGATGGCCGACGATATTCCATATGTCGGAGGCTCCCCGAGAGTAGAGGAGGAGCCCGACATTATACCGTTGCCACCGAGGATACGACCGTTCGACCCGAAGGGGTACCACCCGCAGGAGCATATCCTTCCTCCTAGCACCTTCCATCATTTTACCGATTTTGCGCGGCGAGCACCCATAGACTTACTGCTACGGAAGCCTGAGTGTAGACGTCCCCGAATGTCCCGGGAGGAATCCCGTTTTGTTCATTAGGCTCACTACAGTTCAGACTCAAAATGTCACGGTTCTTAATCTGATCTCGCAAAGTGCAATGCAAGACTGATAAATCACCAAAGAGTCCAAATCCGGCAAATCGTTTTGGAAATCTGATTTTTAGAAAGAAGTGCCAAACATGGACTGCTTTGCCAGATACAGAGTCGCCACCTAAATATTTTATTTTTGGGGAATTTAGGAAACCTTGACTCATTGCCTAAGGCCACATGTCCTTCATCACCAAAGTTACCTCGGCTCGGGAACTTGGGTACGATTTGGCAAGGTCACTTTGTGAGCACCCCCACTCACCCGATCAAAGATCGGCCTCTACTAACCATGATATCGAGTTTTGAAAACATTATATGCTCTTATTCGGTTTATTAGCCTAGAATTACTATGTGATGCGCACAGCATACAAGTATAGACTGGATTACCTAAGTTGGAACAAAGCATCGCATATCCGTTTGTTTTGAAAATGGACTGAAGTTTGGTACTCGCAAGTAGGCTAAAACACGGGTTTCGACAAATTATTCTAACTCAAGCAACCCAACCTTCACCTACAGGCATTCAGGCAGTTATATCACATAAGCACATAGTCTCATGGTAAGAATGCTATCATGGCAGTCACTCACACGCGTGCAAGGATGCTAAAGCATAAACACTTACCGAGTACTCCAAACCAAAGAAAGAAGCTTATTAGAAAACATGCATGAATCCTAACTATGCTGAGATGCCTAATCCAACACATGCAAGAATGCAACTACAATAGGCTCAGCTATTCTAAGATGGCATATGAGATGCAACAATTGATACATGTATTCAACTTGGAATTGAAATACAATGTAGTTAGCATGATGCGCCGAGCCTGATGCATGCGATACAGATGAATGAATGCAAACATGCGAACATATAGATGCTAATTGAAACATGCCCTAAACTAACCATCATAAGCTGGTAAATAAAAGAGAGAAAGAAGTGGGGTTGGAAGACATACATCACACACACACACACACTTATTACAACATTGCCCTCTCTCGGAGGGTCCAAATAAATATTACACAGCCAAATGAATAACTACTTATTACACAACACTAGCTAATTAACAAATTAACTAAGAAAGCGAGTAAACTAGCATGCAATGCTACATGAAGTAGACTGCCTTAGCTCTGTTCGGAATGATGAAAGATGCATGCATGCTCGAGTCGCCTTGTCAGGAAATCCATCGCGATGCCCCGATTTGCCTCTGTTTACAATTGACCCCGGAACACTGTACACAACTCCATGGGAACTTGTAGGGATACTGCTGACCAATTTTTGCTGCTAGCTTCCGGTTTGCTGCAACAGAGAGCAAGAAAGGGGCATGGCAAAGTATTTTCAACATATGTATGCACAACCACTCTCCCCGTCATTGCATGAGCTCTAGGGAGTGTAGTCTTCGATCCTCGTGCCACCAATCACGCATCTCGATGCATGATGGCCGAGGAGTCAAATTGCACGACTCGATGTGAAATGAATGCATGAATGGACACCTCAAGCCAACAACTCTATCATGGATAGTCAAGAGTGTCGATGACCGGGAATTGAAGCACGTTTCGTCACTTTGAGTACGAAACGTCCCTCGTTTCCCGTGTTTGGACTAAACCCTACTCCAAACACTATGCAACAACTAGAATGGCATGGCATGCAAACACAATGCAACAACTAGCATGCAATCCTAAACGAAATGCAACTAAGACACGCAAACAGGCAAGGAGTGATATGTAAAGGTGCAACTAGCATGCGTAATGCTATGAACTATCAATGGCATACTCAATGCACATGACATAATATGGCATACATAATGCAAGATGGACTTAAACCAATATGAGTGGACCTTAGCCACACTTAAATCAGTGGCCAAACACAATGAAATTAGGCAACAAAACACATGCAAATATGCACAAATGCAAGGGACCAAACCTAAGGCACCAAATGCAACTCTATCAAAGCATGGCAAGGGATGAAATATGGCATACAAACACATATTTTCCAGCTTTGAAACATGATACACAATGGTCCCGAATCATGCAAATAACTCACACAATGCATGCTAGATGGCCCGAATACCGAAACTAGTGAAGTGGATTACACTAGAGGTATGCAAAGCGATGCTCAAATGACCAAACCACCCCCAAACAGTCCCTATGCAGACCAAAACAGTAGCAAATATGGACTAAAATAGTGGCTCAAAAGGCATGGAAATGAAGCTCATGCAAAGGTCCAAACATGAGGCAAACAAGCACAACTCTCAAATGCACTTAAGGAGTGGAAAACATGGGAACATGGCACTTAAGGTCTGAAATAACATGCACAATGATGTCAAGACATGCAAACACCTCTATTCAACCATGCAAGAGGCTACAAAACTCAAAGCTAGGCAAGGGTATTGAACTACAACCATGCATAGCAAGCATCATTCGACGACGAGGTACAAAAACAGAGCTAAGGCAGTCCAAAACATGCACAAAATCAGGTTAAGGCATGGCCAAAAAGTGCTAGAATCAAGGGCCAAAACAACATGCAATACAAGCTAGTGAAGAGGGTTTACACTACAAGTATATTAAGCATTCAAGAGGCCACTAAACCAGCAAAAGTCAGAGGTATGAAATGCCAAATAAAGCCCAAAAACTCACTGAAACATGGCCTATGGATGCAAGAATGAGATGCTCCTTTGATAGGCCATGAAGAGGGTTGTTCTACACATGCAAGATGGCCACCCAATATGATAAAACCACCTCTGGACAGAGGTTATGCAGGCCCTAAAACTCACTGAAAAGGGCCTGAAATGAGGCTAGGAAGCATGCAAGTATAGGCTCCTTTGATATGCTATGAAGAGGGTTATTCTACACATGCAAGGGGGACACCTAATATGGAAAAAACAGCTCTGGACAGAGCTCATGCAGGTCCTAAAACTCACCAAAAATGGTCTGAAACATGGCTTGGAAGCATGCACACATGGGCTCCCTTGTTAGGACAAATATGCTAGAAAACAAAACAAGGGGTGAGAGGGTCACCCCTCTCTGATTTTGGTGCTCAAAAATACATAATAACCACTAAAAATCTGTTGGATTTCAGTGGTCAAAAGGGCCAACAAAGCTCAACACAAAGTCCCTAATGCATGGCTTAAAGCAAGATGAAATGAAGCATGCAAGGGGGTAGAAGACCCCCAACAGAAAAATGGTCTTAAACAAACATGTTAAGAAGATCAAAATAAAACTTTTTTCAGTTTATGACAAAGCCCAAATATGCTTGCAAAATAGTCTAAGAGATAGAACAAGACAATGACAAAAAGAGGGAAATAGAGTGTTACCCTTGTAGCCAAAAGGACCAGCAGCTTCTAGACCAAAATAGCAAGCCTTCAACCTCTGAAAACCAGCTCCAAGGTGCTTAGGTTGATGGTGGAGGGGTTAGGATAGGAGGTGGTATGCAAAGGGGTCAAGAACTATGGACTTTTGAAGGCTAAAATATAGAGACAAAAGGGAGGGATATAGTATATGCTCCAATCAAAATTTGAACCCTCTACAAGGAAGGCAAGGCCCTCCTTTATAGAGCCAAGGGTCTAAAGCTTCTTCAAGAAGCTTAAAACCAAGGTTAAACATCCTCCATACACGTGTATGGAGGATGCAATCTGTGGCTTCCAGGTGGCACAGCTGGCACCAACTCAGTGAGACAGAAAAGGAGAAAACTGGCTGACCAGTTCAGGTGGTCGGCTGACCACTCCCCCTGGCCGGCCGACCAGGATCAAAAGGTTTAGGTGGTCGGTTGGCTCCTAGGGTGGTCTCCACACTCAAAGCAAGCAAGTGGTGTGGTGAAAGACCAGTAATTGTGGCCCAAAAGTAAGGGAGACCACTTACATAACAAGAAAATTGGCCGACCGGGGAAAGGTGGTCTCCAAGGAGAAAAGGTGGTCTCCCACCCTTGTACCACCTTCTAAACAATGAAAATAGGGTCCATGCCAAAAATGAACCAAGACGGATGCAAAACGAGGGTTCGGGGGTGAAAACGCGCAGCCGGGTGCCCCGAAAACTGACTGTTAAGCTTCGAAGGTGGCGTACGACCACGAAGGTGGTCTCCCGGGCCACAGTGTCCCTCTAGAGAGAGGAAACAAGGTGTGTGCCAAAAACCGGAGCAAACGGAGAAAGTTAAACAGTCCCAAACCGAGGCACACGGCCGACGACTCCGAAAACTAGAAACTGGTCTCCCTACGGGAACAGTGGTCTACGACCACGAATAGTAGCCTACGGCCATTGAGAGATGGTTTACGAGACCTCTCCCTCCCTTTGGGAAGAGAAAATAGAACCTGGTTCGCAAACTGAGGCAAAGCACAAAAGAGTCCCGAAGTCCGGAGGCAGGCTCTCAGCCGAGACTCCGTAACCTCAGAACGAGCACAATATGCGCAATCACCGAGCGCTCAATCGATGACCTCTAAGTCTTAAGGTCGGTCAAAAATGGGGTGTCTACACTGAGTCTCACCTATCTCATCATGCACGAGAGGTGCGTACTTCATTTTTACGTTCTCAGCGATGTATTTTGCATTTCTTACGCACTTCATGCTTTTACTATGTATTACATCTGCTCATTCTGAACATATTCTCATACACATTATTTTTGCTCGTTCTTAACACACAATTCGCACATAACATAATGCTGACTTGGCACATAGCTCACAACACAACACTCTGTTAATTTGGCACATAGCTCGTTTGGACACACAGCACATTTGGTCACACAGCTCATTTGGGCACACAACACATTTTGGGCACACAGCTCATTTTGGGCACACAGCTCATTTTGGGCACACAGCACATTTGGGCACACAACACATTTTGGGCACACAACACATTTGGGCACACAGCTCATTTTGGGCACACAGCACATTTGGGCACACAGCACATTTTAGGCACACAGCTCATTTTAGGCACACGGCTCATAACACTGCTCAATCTGAACACACAGTTCATAACACAATACTTTGCTCAATCTGAACACATAGTTCATAACGTAGTAGTTGCTTAATCTGAACACACAGTTCATAACGCAGTATTTGCTCAATCTGAACACACAGTTCATAATGCAGTTTTTGCTCAATCTGAACACACAGTTCCTAACGCAGTATTTTGCTCAATCTGAACACACAGTTCCTAACGCAGTATTTTGCTCAATCTGAACACACAGTTCCTAACGCAATTTTTTCTCAATCTGAACACACAGTTCATAACCCAGTTTTTGCTCAATCTGAACACGCATTTCATAACGCAGTTTTTGCTCAATTTAAACACACAGTTCATAACACAGTTTTTTTTCTCAATCTGAACACACAGTTCATAACGTAGCATTCTGTTTATTTGCACACGGCTCATAACACTACTCAATCTGAACACACAGTTCATGACACATAACAAGTCAAGGTTAATTTTGTAATAAACCGTCTTATGAATTGCACTTTACCCAGAAAGCCTCGCATCTCCTTTTCAGTCCTCGGTGGTGGCATTTCTAGGATGGCCTTGATTTTGGAAGGATCGACCTCGATAACTCTCTGTGTAATCAAGAACCCCAGCATTTTCCCTGCTGTAATAGCAAATGTACATTTTTGAGGATTCAGCCGCAACCGATACTCTCTGACCCGGTTGAAAGAATTTCTGCAAGGCGGTGTAGTGGCCCTCTCTTTCCTTGGACTTGACAATCATGTCGTCCATGTACACCTCCACCTCTTTATGGATCATGTCATGCAAAATTGTGGTCGCAACTCGTTGATACGTAGCCCCAGCGCTCTTCAGCCCAAACAGCATCACCCTATAACAATAGGTTCCCCACGGGTGGTGAAAGCGGTCTTCTCCCGGTCTTCGGGTGCCATCAAGATCTGATTGTAGCCTGAAAATCCATCCATGAACGAGAGCAACGCATGCCCAGCAGTGAAGTCTACTAATTCGTCGATATGAGGTAGAGGAAAGTTGTCCTTCGGACTGGCTTTGTTCAAATCCCTGAAGTCCACACACACCCGAATTCTGCCGTCTTTCTTCGGCACCGAAACTATATTAGCCAACCAAGTTGGGTATTCGGATACCAGCAGGAACCCTGCGTCAATTTGCTTGGTGACCTCTTCTTTGATCTTGACAGCCTAGTCTGGGCGGATCCTTCTGAGCTTCTACTTAACAGGTCAGGCCTCTAGGTCAAGAGGGATCCAGTGCTATACAATCTTAGGATCGATTCCAGGCATGTCTTCGTAGGACCACGTGAAAGCATCTTTGAAATCTTTTAATAAAGCGACTAAGCGCTCGCGCTCCTCTGAAGACAACGTGGACCCGATCTGGACCAACCGCGGGTCCTTCTCAGTACCAACATTAATTGTGATGATCTCATCAACCACCAATTTTACAAACCTCTCCTGCTCTTGATCAAGCAAATATTTCAAAATCGGAGGAATTTATTCCTCGTCGTTTTCATCGAAATTTTGAAAGTCCTAATTAATGCAATAAATCAAGGGCACAGAAAAGTACTCGAAGGCCACACCCGCACAATTCTCATTAATCACTTCCAAATCGCCTGATTCGTCTGTTACAACAGACTCAAAGAAAAAAGAAAAAGACGACCTAGACAGGACTGTGGCATCCGGGTTGTCACCCCCAAGAATACCAGACTCAGACTCAGACGAGCTGGAACCTGATTCCGACTCCATAGACTTAGTGGAATCAGATTCTGGCTCACTACCTGACCCGGTGCTGCTCGATAAAAAGCCCTCCTCGTATTGCCAGACGAGGGAGGGTGCGATGGATGCATCCAGAATGTTTGAAGATGGGCTCACAGCTGCTTCATTCCCGATCATAGACATTGAGAAGTTATCCCCCAAGCACTCCTGTACGATTTGAGGATCTGAGAGTAGACAAGCCAGTGCTATCCCCATTTCAATCTCTGCACTCTCGGAATCCTCCTCCCTGCACTGCTCAGCCTTAGCTGGTGGGTCTGTCTGCTCCTCGGCAACATCATCCCCAGACAATTGCAAGTCAAAGAAAATTTCAAACCCCGGCAACCGCCGCCTCTCTGCATTTAGCCATGGCTCTGGGAAGCTGCAGAACGAAAAGTCTTCCCCTTCCCGGACAAAGTGTTCGTTTAGGGTGCCCTAGATGGGCCGGTGCACCAACTCATAAGGTTTCCCGGTTTGCTTTGCTCTGGCCCTTCCGGCCATCTCTTTTCCTTTCTTCACCCAGTCCTCCTTGGTAGGTAGATAACCTAAGCCAAAGGTATGTGGGTTATGCGGCACTTCGGCCGACGCTGCAATGCCTTTTCGGCCACTTCTCCCTAATCCCATCCCGGGGATGTGCTGGAGCTTGTTCATAAGGTAGACAGATTGTGCGCTGACATATAGCCCCTCGTCAACAGCTAAGATGTTTTGTACAACCCGAGCCTCAGCTAGGGTAAATCCTGACAGAAATACATCCTCTGCGCCATGCTCGATCTCTAGAACTGGTGTAGACACCTCTGGCGGCGGATGTATTAAAGAATTTCCAAAAACAATGGCTACCCCCTTCCCGTGGGGGTATTTCAACATCTGGTGCAGGGTAGAAGAGACTGCTGTAGACACCCCATTTTTGACCGTCCTCAAGACTTGGACGTCACCGCTGGAGCACTTGGTGATTACCCATGTTCGTGTTTTGTTTTGAGTTCCCGGAGGTCTCGGCTGCGCGCCTTGCTTCAGGATCTCTTAACTCGACTGTTCTGTGTTTAGTTTTGCACCAAACACTTGTGTTTTTGCTTCTGAGGGTATAGAGTAGCTTAGTAGCTACCCCTGACACCCACCAGCCATGGCTTGAGGCCACCGACCGTGTTTTAAGGCTACCGGCCATTGGTGAAATATACCATTGGCCGGTCGGCATTTGGTGTGGCCGGCCGACCATATGTTTGGCCGATGGCCTCCTTTTCTGGCCGATACCACCTTTTTGCCTTTTTCAGGCATGGTGCATGCCAACTGTGCCAGCTGGAATGCACGAGACCTGCCCCCGTGCATATATGTGGTTGTTTTCCACCCTTTGACCCTTTTTTTGCACCTTTTGCTCAAAGCTTCTTGAGGAAGCTTTGACCCCTTGTCTTGGCTTCCTCAAGAAGCTTGCACCTTTGCATTAGCTTCTCTTAGAAGCTTAGTCCCTTTGACCCTTTTGTTTAGCTTCTTTGAGAAGCTTAAACACCTTTCCTTGCCTATATAAGAAGAGCCTCTCCTTCCTTTGGAGAGGTTCAGCAAAAACCAGAGCAATATACATATATGCATCTGATATATACCTTCTCTCTCTATATCTCCCTCTCTCTCATCATTTGTGTGTGTTTGAGGGCCTAAAAGGGTGATTTGCTGTTAGTTTTGCACTAACACACACTAATACACCATACTTCGACTTTGAGAGGTGTTGAGGGTTTGTTTTTGAGGCTTTGGGCTGGTTTTGACCAGAAGAGGGTGGCTGGACTTGCTGTTCTTCAAGAGTTCTTCGAGGGTAACACTATTGCTTTATTTCCCCCATTCTTGCACTAGATTTTTACCTATCTTGCATGCTGTTTTAGACTTTGTGTATAACTAAAAAAAGTTTTGTATTTTCATGCTTGAGGTATTTCATTAAGGTCATTTTGTTGTTGGGGGTCAACCTCCCCCTCTTAGGCCTTGTCTAGCCCTTTTGGTGTTCTCTTTATTAAGCTTTGGTTACTATTATGTGTTGGCCTTCTCACCACTGAAATCCAATGGATTTTCAGTGGTAAAGAAGGGGTTTTGAGGTCTTGCATAGGGGAGGGACACCCCTCTCCCCTTGTGTCTCTTTTACTTGTGTTTAAGGCTTATAAAGGTAGCATGCATGCCTAGTTGTCTTTGGCTCCATTTCAGAGGTTTTTGGGTGTTTTTTGGTCATATTATACCTCTGTCCCATGTTGGTTTGTCGACCCTTTGTATGCATAGTACACTTGCTTTGTGTTCCCCCATTTTGCCTAGAAATGCATCTTGCCATTAGACCATCATGCTTGCATTTTTTTGCCTAGCTTTGTGAAGTTTTTGGTCATATTTTACCATGCTTGAGGTCTGTTGGGTGTTGATTTGGTCATGACTTTCATGCTTTGTATAGTCTCTTTGCATTCTAGCATGTTGGCATCGAGTGTGTGAGTCATTGGCATGCATTACCTTGGCCATTTCAATGATTTGGAGTCATTTCACATGCCATTTCAGTCCCTAATCCATGCTTGTATACTTACATTCATCATCACTTTCATGCCTTGAAGAGTTGGTCTTTCATGTCTAGGAATGGAGCATTGTGCATGCATATGTGTTTGAGACTTTGAGTTGTCATAACAGTGGGTTTTGGGGGTCCTTGTTGCATGTTAAAACCCTGTTTTGTATTGAAAAGTTCATGCCATGAGTGGTTGGGGTAGTTGTAGTAGAATGCTTTTGTTTTATGCATTAGTCTTGGGCCCATTGGCATGCATGTTTGCATGAGCACTTGTCCATCATTTTGGGCACTTTTGGCCATTGTTTTTGGGGTGGGTTGAGGTCTGCCCCTTGTAGTTTAGGACCACCATTGCATGATCATG
The DNA here is from genome assembly GCA_030407325.1 of Camellia japonica. Classification (NCBI taxonomy): domain Eukaryota; kingdom Viridiplantae; phylum Streptophyta; class Magnoliopsida; order Ericales; family Theaceae; genus Camellia; species Camellia japonica. Next base: position 7,674,438 of record JAPPVO010000029.1, read on the forward strand.
TTGCATTGCTTTGGTTTCATGCTTGCATTGTATCATACTTGCATGTTCACATAGTGTTTAGCTAGTTGCATCTCATATACTTGTTGCATATTTGGCATGTTTATCTTGCATTGACTTAGCTTGCATGTTTAGTTTGCATTGCATTTGGCATGCCTTGCTTACTTAGCTTCATCTTGCATGTTTGACACATGTTACATTTGTGAGGTACATTGCCTACTTGCATTACATTTTGCTTGGTTTGGGGTGTCAAACCAAGCATGAGGAATGGAGTACGTTTGTACTTAAAGTGACATAATGCGCCTCGATCCTCGGTCGCCAATACCTTTGATCTCAACATGATAAGGTGTTAGCTTTCATTTGATTGTTGCATGCATCTTACATTGAATGGCAACCTTGGCTTCTTAGGCCATCATGCATAATTGATGGCCCGAGGGTCGAGGGTCATGCTCCCTTGAGTCCATTGCATGATAGGGAGTGTGTCCATGCATACATTTGCTTGAAAATTCCATGCCATACACTGCTTGCCCTCTGTTGCTGTCAACTGCAGGATTCTGCAGCAAGGAATGGCCGGCCGGCCACTTGAAGTGCCGACCGACCATCAGTGGCTGGCCGGTGGTCAAATAGTTGGCCGATCACCACATTCTCATGGCTGGTGGTATCTTGCATTGGCTGGTGATATTCCAGAGTGATCAGGAAGTGGTTCAGAGGTGCCCCAAGAATTTTCATAGTCTTCAGAGGAGCAAGGCAGTGTAAACAGAGGCAACAGTGCTATGGCAGCGAATTTTCGAGCGGGGCAAGTCAAGCATGCATCATTCGCGCATTCCGAGGCAAAGCTGTAGCAGTCTCTTTAAGCTTCACATTTAGTTTATTTTGTAATTAATTTGTTAATTAATTAAAGTTCTGTAATAACTAATTAGCTAGGACAGTTGATTTGTTATTCGGACTGTATTATTCTTTTGGACCCTCCGAGCGAGGGCAATTGTGTAATAAGTGTGTGTGAGTGGTGTGCATGTCTTCCAATCCCACGTCTTTCTTCCCTTTTATTTACCCGCTTATGATGGTTAGACTAGGGCATATTTAGATTAGCATACCTTATGCTATGCATGCGTGCATCCATACATTTGTCTTACATACATCGGGCTCGGCACATCATGCTAACTGCACTTGTATTTCAAATTCCAAGTTGAGTACTTGTTAGTTGCAGCATTTCACATGCCATCTTTAGGGTAGCTGAGCCTATTCTAGTTGCATCTTGCATGTGTTGCATTAGCCATCTTAACATGAACTAGGGTCATGCATATGATTACTAACTAGTTTCTGTTTTGGCTTGGAGTACTAGGTAAGCTTTTATGCTTTAGCATACCGCATGCGTGCGAATGTTGTCATAATAGCATGATTACTATGAGGCTAGCTACTTATGTGATATAACTGCTTAAATGCCTGTGGATGGAGGTCGAATTACCTAAATTGGAATAATGCATTAAAACTATGAGTTTTAAAGCCCACTAGATAGTGGCAAAACCATCTTTTCTAAAAAGCCCACTCGAGGGTGGCAAAACCTACATTTTAGCCTACTTGCGAGTAGCAAACCATTTTCAAAACAAACATGAAATGTTTTGTTTCAATTTAGGCGATTTGGTCTATACTTGTTTGTTGTGCGCATAACATAGTAATTCTAGGCTAATAACCGGAATAAGAACGCGTAATGTTTTTAAAACAAGATATCATGGTTAGTAGAGGCCGATCTTCGGATCGGGTGAGAGGGGGTGCTCATAGCTGACCTTCCCCAATCGTACCCAAGTTCCTAAGCCGAGGCAACTCTGGTAATGATGGACACGTGGCCTTAGGCAAACGAGTCAAGGTTTCCTAAATTCCCCCATTAAAAATATTTAGGTGGCGACTCTGTATCTGGCAAAGCAATCCATGTTTGGCACTTCTTTCAAAAATCTGTTTTCTCAAAACGATTTGCCGAATTTGGACTCTTTGGTTCAGATTAAGAACCGTGACAATTTGAGTCCTGAACTGTAGACCCACAGACGAACAAAACGGGACATCCTCCCGGGACGTTCAGGGACGTCTACAACTGCCTTCACCTGGTGCAGCCACGGCCGCCCCAGGAGTAGATTGAAGGTTGCGGGAACATCCAAGACATGAAAGTCAATATCCTGTTGCCCTGGACCGACTTGAGTCCGAATCTGTACAGTCCCTGTCACCTCTCTGCTAGTATTATCATATGCCCTTATCACCTGGGCAGTTGGCACAAAATCAGTGGGCTTCAACCCGATAGCATATGCCATCCTCGATGGACACACGTTGATAGCGGATCCTATGTCAACAAGGACCACTGGTATCCATTTCTCTCTACACTTCACAGAGATGTAGAGTGGTTTGTTGTGATCTGAGCCCTCAGGCGGCAATTCCTTGTCAGTGAAGGTCAACGTCAGGGAAGCTCCTCCCGGAAAGACTAACCCTACCAACTGTTCAGGCGTGGTATCAATTGATAGCTTGGCCCTGTCAATCGCAGAAAGGACAACCTGTCTATAAACTCTTGAGGCCATAAGCAGTCCCCAAATGGAGATGTCTGCTTGTGATGACCCCGTCACGTATAATATTTTATATTTTGTTAATTAAGGAGATTTGGGATTTTAATTAATCATTATCCTAATTTAATTTGGGATTTGTGAGAATTGTGGAATCTGATTCGTATATGATTCTATTGAAGATTTATTTTAAGGGTCCAAATGGCTTAAGGAAGCGAAATTAAGAAGTTGAATCAATTTAATTTTAATTACGGACCCATTTGGGAGTTAATTAAATATTCGATTCATTTTAGCAGAATTGAGATTCGATTAATTAGGTCTGAATTGGAATTAATTAAGTTAATTAAATTATGAGGATTGAGAATGGTGATTATTATGAATGAAATTTATTTATGAGATGTCCAATTTGAATATGTAATTATTGACAAAAATTTGGAGTCTGATTAGAAATTGAAGGCCTAAATGGTTTCGGAAATCGAAATTGATGATGACCATAAGTTTAATTTAATATTTGGAGCCTTTTGGGAGTGTGATTAAAAATCTGATTCAAATTGATAATTTTAAATAGAATTAATTGGGCTCTAAAGGAAGTCAAATTAGACTAATTTAATTAGGTGAGATTTATGATTAGCCATGATTAATTTAATTATGTGGTAATTAATACATAATTAGACACTAAGGTAATCCCATTCATTTACTTAATCAAGTGAAGTGTGTAGACAACCTAGAGTTGTATGTGTTGGAGCCTCAAACGTGTGCACGTGTATACGTGTTGGTGAGCTTATGTGACAAGTGTAATTCTTTGGGCCCAAAGCTTTGCTGAGAATCATATACGTGTGTCTATGCTAAGGAGTGAAAGAACTAGATTCATTTCTGCTTTGGGCTGGGAAACAGCCGAGAGAGAGAGAGTGTGTGTGTGTGTTCAACCAAGAAAGAAGTGAACTCAAGAGATTCTGTGACGCCCCGGTTCTACACTATTGGTTGCAGTCAAGGGAGAGTCACTAATGAGTCCTATGGTCAATAACCAAGTAAGATCCCAGATCGCCGGAGGAGTCAAATTAGCCTCCCTTCTAAGTCCAGCTTTCTTAGGCAGCGCACTGCCCTTTTGATAGATCTTAAAAGGTATTGACACAAGGTCTCATAGGCAACGATAAGGTTCATACATATATGTAGAATACAAAACCACAATATACTTAATTCAAAAGATGGTTCCATTACATTACATTCCAAAAGAAAGCTTAAGTCTTCAATTGAGTATTTACAAAATATCCAAAAAGAAACTTCTAATTTTTCTAGGACAGCCAAAAGTCTTCGAAGGTTTCAGGCTCGTCGTCTCCAGCTATGAGTTCCGCTTCGTCACCTGGCATGATACGCCGTGAGCTTTGAATGCCCAGTAAACACACACACACCCTACCCCTTTTTCCCAGTCCAATACACAATCACAATTATAACATCAAGTAATAAAGCACAATACTCAATTAAATAAATAAAGGGTTAAGTTAGGTTGTTAGCAACTAGAAATCCCCCAAAGAGATTTCGCCCTCCCAACCACGAGAATCGGACGCGGATTATTCGGTATGCCCCCTCTTTTACTGCTTTGTTGCAGACCTAACCTCAGATGCCTACCAACGGTTATGTACCGTGTAGCGCCAACCGCAGGGCCTCAAAAGAGATGGTAAAATAGGGCCTTGCCCGAATCCCTCCTTGCACCAAACCACCTAGGGTCCGAATACAACCGCTCCGTTCAAGGATTCCGAAAACCACTTGCGCAAGACTTTAACTTTCAAATAGGGAACGCATCCCAACAATCCATATATCACATATTCTCATCTTTTCATTACTCAAGTGTTCAAAAACCCGATACCCTCCCTATTAGGTTTCCCGTTGAATTAAATGTCTTAAATCAAGGTTAGTCCAACTTATAAGACAATAATATGCATATAAGCATGCATTCTTAAGATGAGAAAGGTAAATAACATAATCACAACACATATAATATCATGCCAAGATAGGATCATAAGCTAATAAGCAATCTCATGAACTCAAGGGTATAAAACATCCACACATAAAATTTTCAGATTTAATATCACATAAAAATTAAAATGAAAGGACTATTTTAGATCCTTCACCGGACTTGGCCTTCCTATGGTTCGTAGAGGATTTAATCTAGTTTCTAGAACAATTTTCGGAGATGGGATCGCTTTTCCAAATTTTAAGTTATTTAGAAAATATTCCAGCGCTGTTCAGATTCTGCCCAGATCCGTCGACTGTTACGAAAAATTGATTTTCTTGCAAACTGCTTAATTTTTTTCGATGAAACCAATTTTAGTTGAAATCTAACACCTTAAGGAAGGTTTTGACATAAAATAGAGGTCTAGAATAATTTTGTACATTTTTCTAGAATTTCTAGAAGTGGGCTGCAAAAACAGATTCTGGGGTACTTTGCCCAAAACAAGAAGATTTATGAAAAAGGAGTTCCACTAAGGAAAAGTTTCATTTCTTTTGTGAAGAAAATATGCTAACTATCACATGTTTAACTCAGAAAATTTGTTTGAAAGAGTGCCCTTGAAAAGTTGAGAGATTGGTACAAAAGAAGATGGTTTTGTGCCAAAATGGGGAAAATACAAGAGAGATGGAATCAATACTCAACCCTTAGCATTTTTAACATAAGAACTTAGTAATAAAAGATCTGAAAACATTATTAGAACCTTTAGAAACATGCATTAGAAAAAGGAAATGAAAGAGAAGGTTGTGTTTGTGGCTTACTTGCTACTTTGCATAAGAAGGCTCTCTTCTTCCTCCTTCTTCTCCTCTAGACTTTTCTCTCTTGCTCTCCTCCCTCTCTCTAACCGAATGTGTGTGTGGGTGTGGTGTTTGTGCTTGCCAAGCTTAGGGGAGGTTGGTATTTATAGGCAATTTTAGTGTAAAAAGTCCTAAAAGCCCATTAGTTGGAAATGGATGGAAGGGTTAGGATTTGTTTTCAAGTTTTAAAGGAAATAGGGATGATTTGGGAGGCTTACTCAAGGATTTGGCAATACTTAGTTAAAATGGAACTAGTTTAGGAATTAGCATCCTAGGTCTAGGGTACTAGGTTGTGTTTCTTTCTAGAATTTCATGATGATATACATTGAAAATTGTTTCCTCTCTTCCTCCTAGAAAGGCTGGCCATAGGGAAGGGTGAAGGGTCAATTTTTTATTAATTTTGGTCCTAGGGCACTTCCCTCAAGGTGTATATATATATTACAAGATTGATGGTACTTCAAGGTACAAGGTACAAGTACTAGTTTTTGGGGAAAGTTTTGAATTTAATTAAAGGGTGAGGGCTTGGAGTTAAATACATGTGACTTATGTAGAATTAAATTAGGTTAGGGATCCTAATCCGGTTAGGGAAATTCCTATTTCGATAAAAAAAAAAAAATAGTAATGCTAACTGACAAGATTCGAATTAATTCAAGTAAACGAGGGGGCTTTAATAAAATAATTCAAACATAAGGGTTTTTAAAGTGAATACATATTTCAGGGGCTTCACAGATTCAACCATTGAAGGCTTAAGGTAAGAAAATTGAAGCTTAAGTTTTGTAGATAATTTACCTACATGCTGAAATTAAGAGGTAAATGGGTTCAATTTCATGTAATTAAAAGGAAATTAGCAAAAAGATGATGAAATTAAATTAGATTCATGATTATGGAAATTAATTTAGAAATTAATTATTTTGAGATTGATTTTTATAATCTTGCATGTTCAATCAAGTTAGGTTGAAAAATATGAGTTATGGTTCTTTAAATTTGTTATGTTTGAATTAAATTTTGAGAATTATTCTTGAATTAAGTCCCATAGATTACATGCATCAAGATTAATTTGAAGATTTGGTCCATGCGATGGAGTTAGGTTCAAATTTATGGAAATTAACCTAGAAATTAATTATTTGGGTTTGATTTTGCATATCTGATATGAATTTGAGTCTAAATTTTACATGCATGTAATTTGGGGAAATTAAAGAATTAATTCATGAACATGGTTAAGGTTAATCAATATGGAAATAATTATAATTCTTCAATTGAGCTTGGGCTTGGAAACCTTTATATATATATAAGGTATAAATTTACATGCATCATGGATTTAAAATAATTGATTGCATGTTTTGATGTAATAAGAATTAAGCTTTGGAAAATTATGGGTTTATGAACAAAGAACTTAATTTGTAAATTAAGGGAGTTTTGATGTAATTGATTTAAAATTGATCATGGTTGATGAAGATGAGCATCAATTGTGTTATTTAAGTTGAAAATGAAGCCTATATCTCACATGCATGTGAAATTCAAAGTGATATGGAAATTAATTTTCATGTGAAATTCAAAGTGATGGAAATTAATTTGCATGAGTTTCAAAGATATGAAGTTGGCATGGGTTATCAAGAAAAATGTGAAATAATCTGGGAATTGAATTTTGATTTTGGACAAATTAGACTCAATTTTCTTATGTCCTCATATTGTATAAAGACTTCCATAATTTTGTATCAAGAACATGAGTTTTAGACCCTTTGAATGCTAAGTTTGAACTTCAAATGCAATTCTGGAAATTCTAGAATTCGGCATGTCCGCTCGAGCGGGGAAATCGCCGCTCGAGCGTGAAATGTTGGCTTCCAGAACTTTTACAGACATTGATGTCCGCTCGAGCGGAAAGAGTCACGCTCGAGCGTAGAAACGTAGTAACCAGTACTTTTGCAGACAAAAGGGGTTCGCTCGAGCGGCCAAAGCCGCGCTCAAGCAGAGAGCCCTGTTCCTGAAATTATGAAAAATGGTTCTGTGTTTTGTTTTCCATTCTCGTTCACTTCTTAGCACTCTTAGGCATGTACTAAGCATTATAAATGAACTAAAGAGTTGGAAAGAGCCTAAGAGAATTAAACGAATTAAAGAACAGAATGAATTGTATTGTGACCCGATTTCTATGTGTATTACGAATTGTGTAGAGTCAAGTGCAAGGACGAATCGAGCATCGGAACATTGTGAGTAATATCTTAGTAAAGATATTTTCAAGTATGTTATTTTCCAAATGCTACTTCTGTATAAGCTCTATGGATTTTTTGATTTGAATTACGAATGAGTATTCTATATGCCTAATTTTCTGTATAAGCTCCATGGATTTGTTGATTTGAACTACGAAAGAGTATTCTATATGCCTAATTTTTGTATAAGACTCCGTCAAGAATATGATTTGGGCCCAAGGCCGTTTGATATGTGATAAGAGTATGAATTGGGCCTGAGGCTGTTTGATACATTTGATATGTCTAGATTGGGCCAAAGGCCGTTTGAATATTTTGATCATTTCGATGGGCTAAAGGCCATTCGAATATCTTGATAGGCCAAAGGCCGTTTGATCACTTTGATGGGCCAAAGGCCGTTCGAATATCTTGATAGGCCAAAGGCCGTTTGAACACAAATGTAACGGGCTAAAGGCCATTTGAATGAAAACTGATCATGATCATGAATATGAAATGTGCATAGATACGAATATGGAAATAACGGGCTAAAGGCCGTTTGAATGAAAAGAGATTATGATCATGAATATGAAATGCGCATAGATACGAATATGGAAATAACGGGCTAAAAGCCGTTTGAATGAAAAGAGATTATGATCATGAATATGAAATGCGCATAGGTACGATTATGGAAATAACGGGCTAAAGGCCGTTTGAATGAAAAGAGATTATGATCATGAATATGAAATGCGCATAGACACGGATATGGAAATAATGGGCCCGAGGCCGTTTAATATGTTGAAGTGTTTGAATTGGGCCCGAGGCCGTTTGATGAGTCTGACATGTTTGATGCAATGGGCTCGAGGCCGTCCAATATATTTGATAAAAATCTAAATTGGGCCCGAGGCCGTTTGACATGTACAAGAAAACACAGGATGGGCCTAAGGCCGCTTGTATATGAACTTTATGGGTTCAATGTACTTAATACAAATCTCATTCGTATGACCTCTTTACTATGGTATTATTCATTGGGCTTTCGCTCACTCTTTGTATATATATGTATGTAGGTGAGCAGCAGGATGCCTAACCCCGACTGTAACGAACCCAAGAAAGAATGCCAAGTTGTGGAGTCAACCATGTCACGCCTCACGAACGAGGCCTTAGTTTTCGGAACCATCAGTTTGACCCTTTTGTCTTCTTTGATGGTTATGTTTGACCTTATCAGTATGTAGGCAATGCTTTTATATAAATATGGTATTACATGGATCTAGACATAGAATGTCTTTTATGTGGATATGTTTGGTGTGAGTTATTAATATAAGAAATGTTTTTGTTCATTCCATTTATGCACAAGCTCATTGGACAATTATTATCTTTTGCTTCCGCTTTTGGCCCCATATGGTTATTTGACAACTGCTTCTGTGCGCACAGCACATTCTGTCCCCACAGGGGCTTTGGCCTTTCTGGCTCTCTCAATATCTTCAATCTTTTCCTGTTCAAACTGCTTCAGTGCAGCCTGCTGTTCAGAATCTTCTGTACTCAAATGACCCGGATCCCGAGCAAAATTCTTAACACCGGTGCTCTCCGGCGGTCCATTCTGATTCCCGGCCATTCCGGCCACTGCTGATGTCTCAGTTTCTGATAGATCCTGTTTTGGCTGAGGCTGCTCAACAACATCTGGCTCGTCGCTGAGCCACCCAGTAGCTTCTACTGACCCTTCCAGATCAAACCAGTTGACAGTCACGTCCCCTGAGTCCTGTTTATTGAAGAACTAAAGGTTGGCAATGTCCACTTCCAGATCCGCTAGGTCATCTAGCCCCTGATTAGGTCCATCCTCTCGAACTACACAGATCTCTGCCCCAACCAGCAGCTCTACTCTCGGTCTAACCTGGCCTGTTGAAGTAATGTAACCGCTCAGGTTGTACACAAAGCTTGCAGACCCCTCAGGCTTTGAATCCTCATTACCATCTGCCTCAGCAGTCGTCCCAATTCTATCTTCGATAGCAACCACCACCAATTTAGGTTGGCTTTGGGAGGTGCTCAACATGCACAATTCCATGCTGTTCGGAATGAACACCTCCGGCTTGGGTAGGTGAGAAGGCATGATATATATGCTCGGGTCATAAGGAATGACCGAGGTTTGGATTAAGTTGATGCGTTTGAGAGGTGGAGCTTGGTTATGTGGTGGGAGAGGGCTGGTTGTGACATTCAGTTTCTCCGGAGGCACGATCACGCTGTTGTCGATGAGATCCTGAATCTCATGACGCAATCGAAAGCACTGGTCGGTTTCGTGACCATGCTGTTGGTGATAGATGCAGTACTTTGCCGGGTTATGGAAGGGAGGAAGTTTTTCTGGTAAAGGCCGCGGCTTCAGGTGCCCTTTCTTGATCAAAACCCCCAAAGCCTTGGACAAAGACATGTATAGTGGGGTGAAGGTTCTTTGGCCTCGGGGTGCATATCTAACTGTTTAAGAGCTACTTCCGGACGCGCCGGTAAAAGGTGTAGCTGCAAGGGTTTTTGGAGTGGTGGTGGTGACCATTCCCACATCTAAAGCTTTGGCAGCTGCAGCATTGCTCGTGCTTGCATTCGTACTGCGGTTGAATGCCCTCTTGGGCTGCTCTCTCTCATGGTCAATTAGACCCTGTTTCATGGCATCCTCGATCTGCAGCCCTATCTCGTGTAAGTCTGCAAAGGTGGGAAGGGGGAGGACGATCATCTTTCGCATAAGCTTGGGCTGGAGGTTGCGCACAATCATCCGTATCTGATCTTTGTCGATCGGCCTGATGGTCATCATCGAGGCTTTAGCTCTCCAACGGGCTACAAAGTCGGAGAAGCTCTCCTTCGGTTCCTGCCTGGTTGTCTCGAGATCATGAGTTGTGACCTCGATCTGCGTGTTGTAGGAGTATTGAGCTATAAAGGCCTCAGCCATCTCTTCCCAATTTCTCTTGACAGAGTCCTCCAGTTTTGCATACCAAATAGCCGCTACACCCGACAGGGTCCAGCCAAACAGGGAAAGCTTCTGCAATCTGGAGAGGCCCAATGGCCTAAAGATATCCAAAAACAGCCGCAGGTGCACCATAGGATCTCTAGAACCGTCAAAACGGTCTATGTACGGCATCTTAAATCGGTCTAGCAGTGTCATGGCCGAGTCGGTGTATCCATCCTCTATATCCGAAATGGATTTCACGCCTTGAGCCTTCTTGAAAAGCTTTTCTAGCTTGCTTACTTTTAACGCTGTTAGATCCACCTCAAATTCAAACGGTGAATCCACTAGATTGGTGGGCGCTTTGGATAGCTAGGGTAGGATTGGGGGCAGAGGCGGCCCCGTTGGCACGTCTGTATTTTCCTAGACATTGGCGGTTTCCCCGAGTATTGGAATTCTTGGTGGGGGAGGAGCTGGGTGCGAAGCAGATGTTCCGGCTTGCTGTGGTTGTTGCTGTTGCTGAAGTCTTGCAATCAGCTCTGCTTGTTGGGCCATAACCTCGGCCTGGCGTGCGACAAACTCTGCTTGGCGGACAGTATCCTGCTGCATGGCTTGCATACTTTCCTGGAGCTAACGTATCATGTCCTCTATATTGTGGGTAAGGACCACTGATCTGGCAACTGCTGTACTAACGCACTGTGCCCAACTGACCTCCGTCTAATAACCAGGGGTAATGAGTGGAACACTGGTTGTCCGTCTATCAGATCTGTGGATCGATGAAGTCTGCGACCTCTAACCCAGAGTGCTTCGAGAATATCTGCCTGGTCGGATACAATAGTGCTAAACTACCTTGCAAAAAGATAAATAAAGCATAATAAGGAAATAAACAACCAGAAAGTGCAGTGTGCTATGTTATGAGCTGAATAAATTAAAGAGAACACACAGTTGGCAGACACAAGTTGAAATAACTGTTCTCAACAACTGATCACTATTCCCAAATCACTGCCCCAAATCTAATACCCTCAGGTAAAACTGATTCCCAAATACTGATGCCCTCAAGCTTGATACCCAAACTTGCAAACTGATACATGCATTCCTGTAGAGACACACTCTAAAAGCACATAGCAAGCAAGTGAGAGCCAAAACACCCCTATGGAGGGGTAAGGGTTCCCTGTCCTATCTTGTTAGGAGCTAGGGTTTCACTACGCACGCAGCAATTTCAAACAACCTACAATCGAGTAACCAACCTGTCCTAGTTTAGAATAGTCACTATGGATTCCGATATGCACTAGGTCGAATGGTCAAAAGGGGCGCCTCGGTAACAACCGAGGTTTGTGTTCCCATCGTGGCAGAGCCCGTAATCGGTCAACCTTATGGCACGCGGCCTCCAGCAAACCGTTCAGGAATAGCAGATGACGAACACGGTGTCTTAGGCGCACCGATGCAAATGCAATGCAAAGAGACACATAAGTGTAGCCAAAACAAGATATCATGAGTTCGAGTCAAGTTCTCTAAGTCCCCAGCAGAGTCGCCAGAAACTGTAGACCGCCCGGAGAACACCTGGCTCCGCGCGCGAGGGCGCGAATTCATTTGTTCTTAGCTACTACAGTTCGGACTCGTGTCACTGTTTTGAATCTAATATCACAAAGTGCAATGTGAGACCGATAAATCACCAAAGAGTCCAAATCCGGCAAATCGTTTTGGAAAACTGATTTTAATAAAGAAGTGCCAAACATGGACTGCTTTGCCAGATACAGAGTCGCCACCTAAATATTTTATTTTTGGGAAATTTAGGAAACCCTAACTCGTGCCTAAGGCCACGTGTCCGTCATCACCAAAGTTGCCTCAGCTCGGGAACTTGGGTACGAGAGGGGAAGGTCATACAATGAGCATCCCCGCTTGCCCGATCAAAGGATCGGCCTTTACTAACATGATATGTTATTTTTGAAAACACATGCGTTCTTATTCCGGTTATTAACCTAGCATTACTTTGTGATGCGCACAACATACAAGTATAGACTAGATTGCCTAAGTTAGAACAAAACATTTCATGTTCGTTTGTTTGAAAACGGTTTAGAGGTGCTACTCGCAAGTAGGCTAAGTCATGGATTTTGCCACCCTCAAGTGGGCTTAACACTCACATTTCGATGAATTGTTCCAATTCAAGCAATCCAACCTTCATCCATAGGCATTCATGCAGTCAAACACTTAAGCAATTAACCTCATGACAAGCATGCTAAACATCGCAGCACTTACACATATGCAGTATGCTAAAGCGTAAACACTCACAGTGTACTCCAAGACAAAACAGAGAACTAGTTAGAAATCATGCATGATCCTAGTTCATGCTAAGATGGCAAATGCAGCACATGCAAAAATGTAACTAAAATAGGCTCGGCTATTCTAGAATGGCATATGAAATGCAACTTGATAACATGCTGTCGAACACGTATTCAAGTAAATGTATTGAAATACAATGTAGTTAGTATGATGCACCAAGCCAGGTGCATGCAAAACAGATGGATGAATGCACGCATGCGAAGCATAAGTATGCTAATTGAAATATGCCCTAAAACTAACCATCGTAAGCGGTTAAGTAGAAGGGAGAAAGAAATAGGGGTTGGAAGACATGCATCGCACACACGCACGCTTATTACAACAATTGGCCCTCTTGACAGAGGGTCCGAATAAGAAGCTAACTAGCTAATCTAAGCTAATTAAACTAATTATTACATCACAAAACTAATTAACTAACAAGCTAATTAATTAAGTACAAAACAAAGCTAATTAACTAACAAGTTAACTAACTAGTTATTACAACACAAATAAGCAGCTAAACGCATTAACTACTTAAATACAAAACCAAAGCATAAACTAGCTAAGGAAAGTAGTAAAGAGAGGTCCTCAGGATGAGAAGTGCATGCATGCTTGGTCGCCCCATTCAGAAATCCGTCGCGATGCCCCGATTTGCCTCTGTTTGCAACTGTTCTCAGAACCTTACACCAACCTCCACAAAGCTTCAACTCCACCATGGGAACCTGTAGGAACATGGCCGACCAATTGTTGATGGTGCCAACCACCTGCTGAGCACTTATGTTTGCTGTAGACCAGAAAAAGTGGTCGGCCAGCTAGTTCTCCTGGTCGGCCGACCAGTTTTGGTTGCACTTCTCTAGTTTGCTGCAACAGAGAGCAAGAAAGGACATGGCAATGTATTTGCAAGATATGTGTGCACAACCACCCTCCCTATCATTTCATAAGCTCAAGGGAGTGTGGTTCTCGACCCTCGGACCACCAATCACGCATCTCGATGCATGATGGCCGAGAAGCCACATTGCACAATTCAACGTAAAATGAATGCACACATAAACACATAAAGTCTTGACGTCTATCATGTATGATCAAGAGGGTCGGCGACTGAGAATTGAGGTACGTTTCATCACTTTGAGTATGAAATGTCCCTCATTTCCCGTGTTCGGATTAACACCCAATCCAAACACAATGCAACCAACAACATGGCATACTCAATGCAATGTAACATGGCATACACAATGCAATGAACAACATGGAATACTCAATGCAATGTAACATAAGCATGCAAACAAACATGCTAAATGGACTTAAACCGAATGTGGACAGACCTCAGCCATGCCCTGAACAGTGGCCATAATGATGAAACTAAGGCATGAAGATCAAGACAAGCATGCTCAATGCAATGGCCCATCAACTAGGCATAAGAGCACAACCCTCAAGAGTGCTCAAAGAGTGACAAATTGTAGACACCCCGTTTTTGACCGTCCTCAAGACTTGGACGTCACCGTTGGAACACTCGGTGATTATCCATGTTTGTGTTCGTTTGGAGTTCCCGGAGTTCTCGGCTACGCGCGCCGTGCCTCAGGACCTCCAGACTCGACCGTTTGTGTTTGGTTTTGCACCAAACACTTGTGTTTTGCCTTGGGAGGGCAGGGAATGCTTTGTGAGGCATCCCTACACACCACCGGCTGGGGCTAGAGGCCACCGGCTGGCTGGAGTTGCCACCGGCACTATATTGTGCCGGTCGCACTATTTTGTGCCGGTCGGCACTAATTTTGTCAAAATGACATTTTTTGCCGGCCGAGCACTGTTCAGCTGCTTTCTGAGATATTTTCAGACAGCTGTTTAGCTCTTGTTTCCCCTCCATACACGTGTATGGAGGGATGAGCCCTTGGATGACTTAGTTTGTAAGTCTTTGTTGCCTATAAGAGAGAAGGCTCTTCTCTTGGCTCAAAGGTTGAAAAGGTGAACAAAATTCAGAGGGTTAGACATAGGAGAAGCTCTGGTTTAGGGTTGGAGTTCTATATCTATCATATATCTCTCTTTCTCCTTTGAGCTTAGTGTGTGTGTATTGTCATAATATTGCACATAAACACCTAGTGTCTCACCTTCCTCTTGCAACTGAGATCCTTAAGGCTTGTTCTTGAAGTTCTTGACTGGTTTTGAGCTCAAGGACCCATCCACTCCAACCTTTGTGAAAGTGGTCTTCAAGGGTAAGAAACTTGCTTTATTTACCCCATTTTTGCACCCTCTTTTTGCTTGCTTTAAAACAGTTTTTTGTGCTTAGTGATCAACACATAAAAGTTCTGTTTTTTAAGCCTCTTTATTGTTTATTAAGAGTGCTTAGTGGTTTGAGCAAGTTTGACCACCCTTAGGCCTTGAAAAGGCCACTTTTTGTGCCATTTTGTGAGAAATGAGACTTTGGTCTTAGGATCTTTTCACCACTGAAATCTTGAGGGATTTCAGTGGTGAAGAGCATGCCTTAGAGTCCCAAGAAGGAGAGGGCCACCCCCTCTCCTTGATGTCCTTGAAAAGGGCAAATTTTGGCTTCCAAAGGAGCTTCATGCTTGAGTGTGTGTTAAGCATGTTTGACTTGTTTTCCATGCTTATATTGCCATGTTATAACATGATTTCAAGTTAGTTTAGGTCCCTTATGCATGCTTAGCATAGTTGCCTTGTAATGTCTCTTTGATGCCTTAACATGTCTAGGTTGCATGCCTTTGTTTTGAACATGTTTTAGGCCTAGATCCATGAAGCTTGTGTGCTTATTTTGCCATGATTTAACTCTGTCCATAGCCATTTGGGTCGATCCTATCATGCATTATATAGCTCCTTTGCATTTGGCTTGTTGGCCTTGAGAGTATGAGTGTGTAGCATGCCATGCTTGCACCATTTTCAATGATTCGGAACCATCTAACATGCCATTTCAGGTCTTATGATGTGTTTGTTGATTGCCTTACATGCCTCTTTAATGCTTTGAGAGTATGTATTAAATACTCCATGTTTTGGTCATGTTGCATGCCTTTGTACTTGAGCCTCTTAGATGTCATCTAGGTGCTCCTTAGGCTTTGTCTAGGTCTACTTGTGACCTGTTTTGAGTCCCTTTAGCTTTGTGAAGCTTGATAGACTTGGCCTTGGTTGAAGCCTTCATGGCTTGTTTCAAGACTTGGGCCATTTGTTGCATATTTGGCTTGCTTTATTGCATGATTTGGCCTCATGTTTTGCATGAATTTCAGAGTTTTCCATGCATGCTTTTAGCCCATGTTTGGCCTCTTCAAGTGTGCTTGAATGTCGCTTGTTTATGCCTTGAGTTGGTACCTTAACATGTGTATGTATGCATGTGTGTTTGGCCCTCATAACTTAGCATGTGGCTACTGATTTTGGGCTTTTTAGAGCTGCCCAATTCATGTTTAAGTCCATCTTTCAATTGGTTTGCATGCTTGCCTTGTATGCTTACTTACATGTTTGCATTGTATTGCCATGTTGCATGTTAGTTGCCATGCTTAGGGTTGCATCATGTTGACATGCATGTTAGGCCTCTTGAAGTAAAGTATGATAGAGGTTTGGCACCCTTGTTTGCTTGTTTGCATTGCATGCATTTGAAATCAAAGTTGCACTCTTGATTCTTTGGGCCATCATGCATGGAAATGCGTGATTGGTGGTCCGGAATCGAGGCACATCCCCCTTGAGTCAATAACATGATAGGGAGTGTGTTTGGTGCATACATGCCTTGAATTGCATTGCCATGCAAGTTTTGCCCTCTGCTGCTGTGAGTTGCAGGTTCTGCAGGTGTTAAGTGCCGACCGGCACCTTTTAGTGCCGACCGGCAGTGAATTGGCAGCCGATAGCTTCAATCAGTGCCGGTGGCCACATCCTTCAGCCGGTGGTGTTCTACCCCAGCCGGTGGTACTCCCCAGTGCCCTGAGAGGCACTCCTGGGATTTTGGTAATTTTCTGAGGAGGATAGCAGGGAAAACAGAGGCACACTTGCATGACAGTGCGATTCCGAGCCAATCCCGAACACGCGCTGCATCCGGCCCTCATCCCGAGGCGGTTTAATGCTTAATTAGATTAATTTTTGTCTAATTAATTTAGTGAGTTTGTAATAATTAATTAGCTTGCGTAGTTAATTATTTGTATTATTATTTCGGTCCCTCCGAGCGAGGGCGAAAAGTGTAATAAGTGTGTGTGAGTGGATGTATGTCTTCCAACCCCCACTTCTTTCTATCCCTTTTATTTACCTGCTTACAATGGTAGATTAGGGCATGTTCAGTTAGCATACCTTATGCAATGCATGTGTGCATTCATGCATTTGTTTACATGCACCGGGCTCGGTACATCATACAAACTGCATCGTACTTTCGATTCCAAATTGAATACGTGATAGTTTAGCATTTCACATGCCATGTCTAGGATAGCCGAGCCTGCCTAGATTACATCTTTGCTGTATGTGTTGCATTAGACATTCAGTATGCTAGGTCATGCATGTTTCTAATAAGCTTCTGTTTTGGCACGGAGTACGATGTAAGTATTTTACGCTTTAGCATATCGCATGCGTGTGAATGTTACCATGACAATAGGATTGCCATGCGGCTAAATGCTTATATGTGATTACTGTTTGAATGCCTGTGGGTGGAGGTTGGATTGCTGAGTTGGAACAACTCGTTGAAATCCGTATTTTAGCCTACTTGCGAGTAGCATAAACCAACACGTTTTTCGAGACAAAACGGATATGCAATGTTTATTTCCAAATTAGGCAATCTAGTCTATACTTTTGTGCTGTGCGCATAACATAGTAATTCTAGACTAATAACTGGAATAAGAACATGTAATGTTTTCAAAATCGGATATCACGGTTAGTAGAGGCCGGTCTTCGGACCGGGCGAAAGGGGGTGCTCATAGCTGACCTTCCCCGATCGTACCCAAGCTCCCGAGCCAAGTCACTTTGGTGATGACGGACACGTGGCCTTCGGCACCGAGTCAGGGTTTCCTAAATTCCCCCATTAAAAAATATTTAGGTGGCGACTCTGTAATCTGGCAAAGCAGTCCATGTTTGGCACTACTTTTTCAAAAATCTGTTTTTCTTCAAAACGATTTGCCGGATTGGACTCTTTGGTTCAGATTTAGAACCGCGACACAAAAGGAGTCCGAACTGTAGCCGAGGTCCCACCGCGGACGTGCTACAGTTTCTGGCGACTCTGCTGGGGAGTTTAGAGAGCTTGACTCGAACTCGTGATATCCTGTTTTGACTACGCTTATGTGTTTCTTTGCATTGCATGTGCATTGGTGCGCCTAGGACACCGTGTTGGCCATCTGCTATTCCTGAACGGTTTGCCGGAGGCTTGTCTTGTCAAGGCATGTCCATAAGGCTGACCGGTTGCGGGCTCTGCCAGTATGGGAACACAAACCCCGGTTTTACCGGGGCACCCTTTTTTGACCATTCGACCTAGTGCATATTCGGAATCCATAGTGACCATTCCAGACTAGGACAGGTTGCTTTACCCGATATAGGTTGTTTGAAACCGCTGCGTGCGTAGTGAAACCCTAGCTCCTGACAAAATAGGACAGGGAAACCCTACCCCAACATAGGGGTGTATTGGCCTCTTTTATCTGCTATGTGCTTTTAGAATGCATCTCTGCTGGGAGAATGCACATATCAGTTTGCAATCTTTGATATTGGTATTTGGCCCGAGAGCACCAGTGTCAGTTTTTGGGGAATCAGTTATATCCGCGGGTATCAGTTCAGTTTTGAACAGTGAATCTGGGGAACAGTGATCAGCAGTATAGTACCGTTGTTTGGCTACACCCGTGTTTGATCTGTCTGGGGCTGAAGTACCGTTTGTCTTCTGTTTCAGTTCAAGGAGATTCAGAGAGTTGGGCTAGGATAGCTAGTGCTTTTCTTGCTGAGGCAGAATTTAGCATGATGCAGAATCCAGAAGAGCTTGTGGTCATGACGGCCGCATTGAATCAGGGGATCATCCTACAAGATGAAACTACCGTTGACATGCCGCATCCGCCCAGATCGCCGGCTGCGCACCCGGTTTGGGCCCCTCAGCTGTATCAGGCTCGCGAGCCCACTACATTTGAACTAATGGGGATGATAGGTGATCTTCAAAGATCCGTGACGGATCTCGCCTATGGAATGACAGCTTCGCCGCCAGTCGCACCATACGTCGGAAGCTTTATACCCCAGGAGCCCCCGCTACTGGGACGAATTGTGATTGAACTCAACCAACCGGAGATGACCTCCAGTTATGGTAACGACGCATCAAACCAAGTTCTGAATCAGGCCGAGGCCAGAGATAAAGGCAAGATGGAGGCAGATGCCGACCCTATCGAACAACTGCTGTGGGCAGTAGAGGCCTTGAAAGCCAGGGGGATGAACAAGCAACAGGTATCCGCAGTTATGACAAAAGCTGTGGAGGGTGCTTTCCCCACTCAGCCTGAGGGCAGTTCCAGTCAATCAGAGAATCGGGATAGGCCCCGTCATGCCAAGACAGTTCTTCCCGCTTCCAGCCTTGCATCCGGAAAGAACCAGAAATCCAAAGCCGCACCCGCTGACCCATTCGCTAGCGCATCTAGCAAGAGTGTTCAGGCTCCAAAGTACCTGCCCCGAGGGCGCAGGGCCTTCCATCCTCTCCATATGCCCTTGTCTAGGGCACTTCTGATCTTGGCCAAAAAGGGGCATCTTACACCCCTCGATCCTAGGCCACTCCCCAAACCCCTTCCAGCAGGCCATGATGCCACTCAGTACTGTGCGTACCACCAGCAGTCAGGCCATGCTACTGATAACTGCTTCCGCCTCCGTCACGAGGTACAAGATTTGATTGATAACAAGATTATCCTCCCGCCCACCTCGGCCAAATCCATCACTACAGAGTTCTTGGAGTACGAGGACACAGATACGGAGGACACAGATACCGTGAGTATATAATCAGCAGATGAATTGCCTGTGGGCAGTGTCTGGTACATTTTTGGATGTGGCGTTTGGCACGCAATTTTTGAGCATCTACCGACGCCAACCTTGTAAATTCTGACTTGGGTGTCGAGTCAGTCTTTTGTTTTGTCTTGAACCTGTCTCATTGTTTTGAGACATTCCTTTTGCTTAAGGGTCTGTCTAATTGTAATGAGTCAGTCCCTCTTGTGTAGAGTACCGGTGATTTCGGGGTTGTTGCCTCAAACACCGTTTTGTTTATAAACAGTTGTTTTTGCTTTTGAGTCTGTTTCTGTCAGGGAGCCATTTATGTCAACAAATCTGAATGAAACAGCCGTGGCTATCACGTTCCGTACTTGTTGCTATTTGAGTTGCTATGCCAGAGGATGTGAATGGAACGACAGTACATATCACCTGCTCTCTTGCGCCTTGAACATCGTTGTAATGACCTAAGCTTTCCATAAAACCCTTTTTAACACTGTGGTGATGAAAACGAAGAGGAAGTAATTCCTCGGGTTTTGCAAAATTGATCATGTTGAGAAAAAGAAGAGCGCATGCTAAGCTTTTTATGAATGAAACCATGCTTATCAGCGTGAGTACTGAGAAGGACCCTGGCCTGACCCAGACTGGTTCCACATTATCTTCAGCACGAGCGATTTGTCGCTTTCTTGAAAACTTTCAAAAACAAAATGTTTTGTGCGGTCTCGCGAAGATTTGTGTGGAATCGCTCTTGAGATGTTGTAGCCTAGGATCGCTCTCGGCCTCAAGATTCGATTTATCTATTGTAAACCGGCTTCCATTCAGAACATTCAGCTGTGCCATGAAACGCCCGTGTGGCCCGTATTGAAGCAGCCCTCGAGCAAGAGGCCTCAAAGTCAGATCAGGGAGATCAGATCCCACCAAGCAAAGCTCGAAAAGCGACCGCGTTGGACTCTTCCCGTAAATCAACACCACAGTCACTCTCCTGGACACAGAGAGGCTTCAATCTCAAAACCATTTGGCATGGACTTGCTACACTTTTACCCTTTGAGAGGCTCGCTGGGCCGAAAACCCGAGGGGCGACCCAGGCAAAAATTAGAGCAAGAAAAAGAAATACAAAATACAAAAAAGCAAAAAGTGAAAAAAAAAAAAAGAAGAGAGAAAAGAAAAATGCAAAAAAAAAGAGATTGAAAAGACAAAAAAAAGAGAAAAAGGAAAGAAAAACATAGCTCGCAAGGTCGAAAACCCGCAATTGGGCGCCTTGGCAAAAGTTGAGCCTAAAACAGTGAAGGTAAAATACGAGTGTACCTTGACGAACTCGTAAGGCTTGATTCCCATGTTTTGGGATACGTAGGCAACTTCATCCTGAAGTCCAGCCCCCAACGCTTTCATAGCGTCTCAGTCCATGTAATGGTTTTGATTACCCATGCTTCCTCTGAATCCAACGTCTCGACTGCAGCGACCGGGAGTTGCGTGACCAACTTCCTTCTGGAACCCAGTCACCAACGCTTTCAAGGTGACTGTGTCCATATATTGTTCGTGGCTGTCTTCGCCCGCTCGCGCCTGAGAGCCCGGTCGAGTTCAATCATCAATGAGCATGCCGCGGCATCATCCAAACAAGGGGCAACTTTCCGTTGCCATCTATTGCCAAAGTTGCCCTCAGTCTTCATCCAAACTAGGGGCAACTTTCCGTTGCCTTATCCCCCTTTAAGCCAGGGGCAATTTCCCATTGCCTCCGATCCGAGGTTGCGTATCTCAAGGGTAAGTTCTGCGCTCGTTGAGCGTTCACTGTTTGCAAAAATAGTTTTTGAAAATTTTCACTGAAGTTGACTTATTTTCTCGAAAACTATTTCATTTTTCAAAATTGGACCATGTTTGGACCCAAAAGGGGAATTTTCAGTGCGCACAGCCTGATTCGTATGATTTTTAAATCAAAAATTGCATAAGTGCGTTAATCCAACGCTCATCTTTGATCAAAACTGTTTTAGAAAGAAAACGAAAAAATGGTCAAAGTAGCGAACTAGGGGCACAGTTGAGCCAGGTGTTCTGTCTCCCCCCTTTATCATCAACGCGCTCGCCAGAAAGGCGCTCTATCTATCAGAAGAAATAGCCGTGAGCTAACAATATTGGGCGTGAACTTGTGACTTTCTATTCGTCCATCAACCACCCTGGGGAGGGATTGAAAAATGAGAGAGTAAAGAATAGAGAGGCGTAAGTCGAGAGAAAAGTGAGGAAAAGGGCTTTTTCAGAAAAACCGAGCTTGAGGGCCGAGTGGCGTGAGAATCACACAAATCAGAAAGGGTGGGAATAATACCCGGAGGAACTGGCTCCTCGAGATTTGAGGACCCCTTTTTTAAACATGTCCGCGTGTCGTGTCTGTTTTTTGATTTGTCGGTCTCGTTTTTTTTTGGCTTTGAGTCTTTTCCGAGGGTGTCTCGTTGTGTTTAGGTCGTGTGCCTTTTACTTTTTGTACTTGAGTCCTTTCTACTGTGTTCAGTTGTAGGCTCGATACCCCGGTTGTGAAACCCCTTTTCCAAAGATTAATCGTCGGTGCTCAGAATGCCGTGCCGTTCTCTACATCTATGCCAGGTAAGAGAAGAAATGAAAAAAATTGGGACATCCGAGTGTGTTTCAACCTTAACCATTTCAGTTTGAGATCCGCTTGTTAGATTGGGTTACTTGTTCAAAGTTTGCTGTGCGGAATAAACCAAAATAGTGTTATGGGCTATATGCAAATCAATCCCAGAGGTCAATCCCCAGCAGATTACGAACTGTGTGTTCAGTTGAGCAGTGGTTTGTATGGTTGTTCGGTTAGTTGGTGGGTTATCGATCAGTACATGCAAATGCTCAGATTTCAGACAATGGATCAATAACCATTTACATTTGAGGTGTAAAATGATGCAATGCAATGCAGTATGAAATGCGCAGAGATGTACAAATAAAACACTTTTCAGACAAAAGTTTGTTTTATATAATCTCTTTCAAAGTACAACTTTTGAAGAAAGCAAAAAATCTGCCTGCGGCAGTACATAGTACTCTATCTACCAAAAAGAGAAAAGTACAACAAAAGAAATGAAGAAAAGAAGCAGCAAAATCATCATCATCAGCAGCAGGCCTCATGCCTAAGGATCAGTCCTCGCCCTCTTCCTGGGCAAAAGCACATAAGCATCGTCGGAGCCGTCACTGTCGGAGCCCGAGCCCGAGCTGTCCCCGGCCTCCTCCGCAAATGACTCCGTCCCCGCCTCCGACTCGCCGTCTCCTGGAACTGGAGCTCGTGAGCTGCTCCCCACGTGACCACGTCCCCCTCTAGTGCGAGGGAATATCCTGCCATCCCGAGTAGAGAGGGGAGGCCCAGCTGGAACAGCGCCACCCACTGGAGGGATCGGGAAAGGAGGCTGAAAATACAAAGAACAAACACATCAGAAAACCGTGAGCAGTTTATCAGTGCAGAATGCAGTGTATGAGTACAGTGTGTGAATGCCGTGAGCAGTTTATCAGTACAGAATGCAGTGTATGAGTACAGTGTGTGAATGCTGTGAACAGTGAATCAGTGCAAGATGCAGTGTATGAGTACAGTGTATGAGAGCCGCGAGCAGTTTATCAGATTTTTGTGCAGTGTAGCAGATTGTGCGAAACAAAGTGTGATTTGAGACTGTGGTCAGAAGAACATACCGGCAGGCCGTAGACGGCCAAGGCGTCGAGAGTCCGCTGTAGCATCCCCATCAGGGAGGCATTCAGCTCCACTGACTGACGGGTATACTCGGAGGAAGCCTGCAAAAATATTAAATACATCAGTATTCTGTGGGATATTTGAATGAACTGAAATGAAATAACAATGCAAGACGCAGAAATAAAGTAATACATACCGGAGGCAAGTCGGGAATGCCGGCCAACTCATGACCAGCCGGAGGAGGAGCAAAAGGGATCTGGTAGGTCTCCCCACTCTGCCCTCTGTAAGTCACCATGGTAGGAAGAGCGGGCCAGCCCGTCCCTCGTCCCCTCTGCACTCCCCTCCTGCCGCGAGCTCGGGCCCTCTGTGACGACCCCACTCCTGCTCCTGCCTCTGCCCGGGCCGCTGGCGCCGCAGGTCTCGCTGGATCAGCTCGGGAGCCCCCGCTCAAAGGCCGCATCAAGAAGGTCCGGACGTACTCTGAGTAGTCGCCCTCGCCCCTATAGCCGTCCTCGCCCCAGCCGAGGGTGTAGTCCTCCATCTGCTGCACAGAAAACCTCTCGGTATCCCTCATGTGCTCGGGAGGGTGAACCGGGACTATCTGCTCTGGCAACCCGAGGGTCTGGCGCAGAAAACGCTCCCCTAGGTACCAAGCCCGACAGACCGGGCCCTCCAGCAAAATCCGGTAGCGCGAGGTCTCGATGGCGCCGGCATACCGATCTCGTATCACCGCTGGTAGCGGAGCCCACGGCTGCCAGGTGACCTGAAATGAAATACAGTTGATTATTTACTGATATAGAAATGTACGCTTGAAAGCGAAGTTTAAACCGACTGTAAGTAAAACATACCTCGGTGGGGGTGATGGTGTCGAAGAAACGGCGAAAGAAGCTGAATGTGTCTCGGGGCCTCCGAGTGCACCTCCCATCGTAACGGCGAGAGAAGGGAACGACCAGAGGGGTCTCCGTCTCCGGCACTGGCTCTAGTCTGGGGAAGTAGGCATACACCCACAGCTGCAAAACAGATGTCAGTATGACTATCAGATCAAGCAGGATGCAGAATAAAGCAGAAACAACGGAGCCGTGTGTTGTGTATTGTGTTGAACAGAGTGTACAGTGTGAACAGTGTACAGTCAGTGTAAAGCAGAGCATGTGTGTGCCGTGTGTACAATATGCAATCCGTGGGAAGCGGACTACAGTGTGCGCAGTGTACAGAGTACAGAAAGTACAGAACAGAAATGTAAAGTAGAGAAGAAGACATACCTCCCAGGCTCGCCAGTAGCCTCCTAGCAGCTGTCCACTGCCACGAGAGACCGAGCTCATGTAGCCATAGAGAGTGGCCAAAGCAGCGCCGCCCCAATCATAACGCAAAAGATCTCGGACATCCACCAGTGCACTGAGGAGACAGAGGGGCACTGTGTTCGCCCGGTCGGCGAAGAGAGTCGTCCCAAATAGGAACATCAAGAAGCCGCGTGCATACTGATCCACGGCCTCTGGGGTCATCGGGGCTGCATCGATGAGTGCGGACTGGACCCGAAACTGCACCTCGAACCAAGAATACCGGACGAAGCCGGGACGAGCCAGAGGCGGAGCCGCGCCAAGTAAGTAGACCTGGGCTGCGGTCCACTCATCCATGTCTATATCAAAAGGGATCGGATCACCCCCCACCCCGATGCCAGTGAGCATCGAGAAGTCGTAAGGGGTCATCGTCATGTCCCCAGTCGCTGATAGGTGAAATGAATCGGTGGTGTCCCACCACCTCTCTGCCAGGGCGGCAAGAAGAGGTCTGCAGGCGGAGAGCCTAGAAAGTCCCCGGCAGAAAGAGCCAAAGCCCGCCTGGTCCACGATGCGTCGAACCGCCTCGGGAAGATCCAAATACCAGTCTCGAGCAGCAATGTTCCCATACCCGCGGACGGTATGGGAGTCTCCCTGTAATCAAAAGCAGTAATTGCAAAGCAAATATTTAGAATATAGTTCCAAGAAGCATACAGATATGGTGCATGTGTGCACATTTTTCAGATTCAAGCAGATATTGGAGTGCAGTATGCTAGTAGGCGAACTACAACGTATAATGTATCAACGTGCCTCGTATGATCCAGTTTAAATACAGCATACAGTGCGTTTTCAGATTCAAACAAGTACCGAGTGTCGGCGAATCGACAGTGCAATGTGTGCCGTGTGTTTGGGTGATTCAGACTAGTGCAGTGTGTGTGCATGTGTCTCGGTCCTAAGCAGATATCAGTTGTGAAGTTGTCTACAATCGACTACAGTACAGTGTATCAGAGCTAAGCAGTTAAGGGTTGTAATCAGCTATGTCAGTTGACAGTTTACAGTTCTACATTGCGAAAAGTAAAACAGAGAAGAGTGTTACCTCGACAGTGCCGAAGGACAGATGAGAGGTCGGCTCGCGCAGTAGAAGCTCCGGGTCCAGAACCCTGTCAAAACCGCGGAAGTGGCGGAGTCCGCGGGCGGTAGCACATGGGTAGCCGGCCGGTAGGTCGCCGGGTCAAAAGGACGCTCACCCAGAGGGAGGAGCTCGACCCCGGGGTCCATCTCGTGGTCCGGGGGAGTCCCAACATGCGGAATGTCATCAGCCATGGCAGTGGTGGTGAGAAAATGGCCAGAAAAGCCGGATTACGAAAAGTCAACCGAGAAGGTCAACCCCGAGAAGGCCGGAAATGGCCGGAAAGGTCGGAAGAAGAAAAGGCACGGAAAGGAAGACGGAATCAAGGGGAACAAGCCCCGAAAAAGCGAAACTAGCAAAAAGTACACCGAAACGGAGATTCGTTCGGTTGAAAATGTCCGAAACGCGAAGAATATCGCGAATCCGACGAGAAAACGGGTGTAAAACGCGAAGAAATCGATGAGAAATCAAGAAAACAAACTCTAGAGAGAGAGAGGAGGAGTTTTCGGCGGAGGCAAAGTGAGGAAATAGGGTTTCAAGCCCTATTTTAAAAGACCCGAAGTGAAATGGCAGTTCTGCCCCCCGATCAACTTTGCTTTTCCGGTCGGCACTGTTTTGTGCCGGTCGGCACAATATTGTGCCGATGGATTGTTTTATGCAGCCGGTGGTGGCCGGTGACCACCCACCCAGCCGGTGGCTTCCCAAGGATGTTTTTAGGCTATATGAGGGGTTTTGGGTCTTCATAGCTCAAGAAAGTGCATCCCCGATGCTCAACCGGCCTCCGTTTTGACCTCGGACCGTGTCTTCTGTGCGAGGCACTGAGATTCAAGCAAGAATTGTATCCTTTTTGTATCCTTTTGTCTTTCGTAAAATTCAAAAGTTGCCCCGTGTGCGTCGCATGCATCCATCCTTTTTGTCTGTTGCGTCGCAACGCGCCGTCTTGCACGTCCCTTGTGACTTGCATCTTTTTCCATTCAAACGAGGTACGTGTGCCTCGTTTTGCATCTTATTTTCAAATGAGGTACGTGTGCCTCATTTCGCATTCCATTACATCTCGAGGTACGCGTGCCTCGTCTTGCATCATTCCTCATTTGCATTTCATCTTGAGTCACGTGCGGTGTACTACCTCACGTGCTTCATTTGCATTTCATCTTGATCCACGTGCGGTGTACTACCTCACGTGCTTCATTTGCATTTCATCTTGATCCACGTGCGGTGTACTACCTCACGTGCTTCATTTGCATTTCATCTTGATCCACGTGCGGTGTACTACCTCACGTGTTTCATTTGCATTTCATCTTGATCCACGTGCGGTGTACTACTCACGTGTTTCATTTGCATTTCATCTTGATCCACGTGCGGTGTACTACCTCACGTGCTTCATTTGCATTTCATCTTGATCCACGTGCGGTGTACTACCTCACGTGCTTCATTTGCATTTCATCTTGATCCACGTGCAGTGTACTACCTCACGTGCATCATTTTGCATTCCAGTGAGGTACGCGTGCCCGCTTTGCGTTCCATCGTGCATTACTCTTTACGGTCCGGCGTGACCTTAAACACGCACGGTCTAGGAGACCTTAAATCCTCGGGAGGTGTAAGACCTTCAGTGCATTAAAGGCACACCTCATTGCATTTGGCATACATCGCATCGCGCCGAGTGCGCACCCCATTTGCACTTCATTTTCCATCCTTATGAGGCACGCATGTCTCATTTGCCCTATCGTGTGTCGCATTATGCAAATTGCCCAACGAGGGTCCGGCGGGACCGAAAACACGCACGGTCTGGCGAGACCTTAAACCCGCTCATTTGCATTGTTATGCATCTCAAAAGCCGTGCGCTGGCACGCATTTCGAGCATCATGCATCATGTGCATCTCAATGCATACGCTGCGCATCCCGGTCTAGGAGACCTTAAATCCTCTGAAGGTGCAATTCCTTTGGTGTTCGTCGTGCCCGAACGACTTTCGGTGGTCTGGTAAAGCCCCTGCCTGTTTTGCGGTAAGTTCCTAGAAGACCAACTGGGACGGTGAAAAACTAGAGTTTGAATGGCTTATGCCTAGAACGCAAAGGTTCGGGATCTCCGAGACTAAAGTCTGGTTTAAATACCCAGGGGGTGTACCCTCGGCTTGAAATCTGTATGGAAACCCCATAGGTTGAGGCGGCATGTCCACGCCTCGACTCTGGATATTGAACCAACCTAGTATATCGCCCTGTTGGTAAGATAGGGAAAGCTGCAATCGTAGCCGTTGCATCATCATGCATTATCATGCATCATTTGTAAATATTGCATTGCATTTCAAAAAAAAAACAAACAAGTCACAACGCATGCATGTGTCATGCATTTCATTGTAGTATAGTGCATTTGTCATGCATTCACTGTAGCTTGCATGCATTTCATTGCATCACCTCCATCTATGGCTTGCGCCCTTCCTTGTTGAGCTTGGTCTGGTATGTGCCCATATTTTTCGTGCCAAAACACAGTTGTCGAGCTTTTGTGTCCAAGCCTTGAGGGTTAGCGGCACCGCTTCTGTGTTAGATACGGTTTGTATGAGTGCATGCCTTTCCTAGGCAAGATTTGGTTTGGCCCGCGTGCCATATCCCTTGTATCCATATCCATTGCACTGTAATTTGCATGCATTTCATTGCATCACCTCCATCTATGGCTTGCGCCTTCCTTGTTGAGGTTGGTTTGGTATGTGCCCGTATTTTTCGTGTCAAAAACACAGTTGTCGAGCTTTTGTGTCCGAGCCTTGAGGGTAGCGGCACCGCTTCTGTGTTAGATACGATTCGTATGTGTACATGCCTTCCTAGGCAAGATTTGGTTTGGCCCGCGTGCCATATCCATTGTATCCATTTCCATCACATTGTAGTGTAATTGTTGCATCCGGCATTAGGATCATTATTCCCTCATCAGCGGGTCGTTTCCCCACTTATGTCATTCCACCCAATACTCGTTCTTGTGTCCGTGCGAAGTACTCGTAGATCAGACATCGTTCTATGGGAGACGGACTTGTCACCTCCATCAATCTATCTGACATCCGTGTGGTTTCGAACCGCTCATGATCAAATCATGATTCAAATGCCCTGCACGTAGTTTGCATCGCATATAGTTTCAATCGCATTGCATTATCATTTGCATTATCATACATAGTTTTGTATATATTGCATATTGTTTAGCATTCGCATTGCATATGTCATGCATGTTGCTAACACTATTGTACCTGTTAAGTTTGCTTTCTTTCAGGCGCGATTTGTATATACGGTTCATTTACCGCTGGTGGAACAGGCGAGCCGCACAGGTATTGTATCTCCCGAGTGAGACGTTTGAGAATTGCATAATTCTCTTACATCCTTTCTGCATTGTGATGTAGACTGTTGCATGTTAGCTTATAACTGTCGCATGTATTGCTTCATTACAGCTTTCTTTGCATGATCATAAGTTATGCTCGGCTTCTTGCATTGTCAGTTGCATTTTGCCCCGCCTACGGGCGCATATCTTATCTTTGGCATGTGTGCCTGTGCATGAACTACGCTGGTTTGATTCCCTAAGGGATACGTAGGCAGCTTGCGAGTTCAACCATTTGCGCTTTGTATGTCTGTCCAAGTCTTCGGGCTTGTCAAAAATGGGTCGTCTTGGGCTTTGACATTCACTCCGTCATTCTTATGACTTTCGAGTTCTGTCAAAGAGGGGCAACTGTAGACACCCCGTTTTTGACCGTCTCAAGACTTGGACGTCACGTTGGAACACTCGGTGATTATCCATGTTTGTGTTCGTTTGGAGTTCCCAGAGTTCTCGGCTACGCGCGCCGTGCCTCAGGACCTCCAGACTCGACCGTTTGTGTTTGGTTTTGCACCAAACACTTGTGTTTTGCCTTGGGAGGGCAGGGAATGCTTTGTGAGGCATCCCTACACACCACCGGCTGGGGCTAGAGGCCACCGGCTGGCTGGAGTTGCCACCGGCACTATTGTGCCGGTCGGCACTAATTTTGTCAAAATGACATTTTTTGCCGGCCGAGCACTGTTCAGCTGCTTTCTGAGATATTTTCAGACAGCTGTTTAGCTCTTGTTTCCCCTCCATACACGTGTATGGAGGGATGAGCCTTGGATGACTTAGTTTGTAAGTCTTTGTTGCCTATAAGAGAGAAGGCTCTTCTCTTGGCTCAAAGGTTGAAAAGGTGAACAAAATTCAGAGGGTTAGACATAGGAGAAGCTCTGGTTTAGGGTTTGGAGTTCTATATCTATCATATATCTCTCTTTCTCCTTTGAGCTTAGTGTGTGTGTATTGTCATAATATTGCACATAAACACCTAGTGTCTCACCTTCCTCTTGCAACTGAGATCCTTAAGGCTTGTTCTTGAAGTTCTTGACTGGTTTTGAGCTCAAGGACCCATCCACTCCAACCTTTGTGAAGGTGGTCTTCAAGGGTAAGAAACTTGCTTTATTTACCCATTTTTGCACCCTCTTTTTGCTTGCTTTAAAACAGTTTTTGTGCTTAGTGATCAACACATAAAAGTTCTGTTTTTTAAGCCTCTTTATTGTTTATTAAGAGTGCTTAGTGGTTTGAGCAAGTTTGACCACCTTAGGCCTTGAAAAGGCCACTTTTTGTGCCATTTTGTGAGAAATCCGAGACTTTGGTCTTAGGATCTTTTCACCACTGAAATCTTGAGGGATTTCAGTGGTGAAGAGCATGCCTTAGAGTCCCAAGAAGGAGAGGGCCACCCCCTCTCCTTGATGTCCTTGAAAAGGGCAAATTTTGGCTTCCAAAGGAGCTTCATGCTTGAGTGTGTGTTAAGCATGTTTGACTTGTTTTCCATGCTTATATTGCCATGTTATAACATGATTTCAAGTTAGTTTAGATCCTTATGCATGCTTAGCATAGTTGCCTTGTAATGTCTCTTTGATGCCTTAACATGTCTAGGTTGCATGCCTTTGTTTTGAACATGTTTTAGGCCTAGATCCATGAAGCTTGTGTGCTTATTTTGCCATGATTTAACTCTGTCCATAGCCATTTGGGTCGATCCTATCATGCATTATATAGCTCCTTTGCATTTGGCTTGTTGGCCTTGAGAGTATGAGTGTGTAGCATGCCATGCTTGCACCATTTTCAATGATTCGGAACCATCTAACATGCCATTTCAGGTCTTATGATGTGTTTGTTTGATTGCCTTACATGCCTCTTTAATGCTTTGAGAGTATGTATTAAATACTCCATGTTTTGGTCATGTTGCATGCCTTTGTACTTGAGCCTCTTAGATGTCATCTAGGTGCTCCTTAGGTTTTGTCTAGGTCTACTTGTGACCTGTTTTGAGTCCCTTAGCTTTGTGAAGCTTGATAGACTTGGCCTTGGTTGAAGCCTTCATGGCTTGTTTCAAGACTTGGGCCATTTGTTGCATATTTGGCTTGCTTTATTGCATGATTTGGCCTCATGTTTTGCATGAATTTCAGAGTTTTCCATGCATGCTTTTAGCCCATGTTTGGCCTCTTCAAGTGTGCTTGAATGTCGCTTGTTTATGCCTTGAGTTGGTACCTTAACATGTGTATGTATGCATGTGTGTTTGGCCCTCATAACTTAGCATGTGGCTACTGATTTTGGGCTTTTTAGAGCTGCCCAATTCATGTTTAAGTCCATCTTTCAATTGGTTTGCATGCTTGCCTTGTATGCTTACTTACATGTTTGCATTGAATTGCCATGTTGCATGTAGTTGCCATGCTTAGGGTTGCATCATGTTGACATGCATGTTAGGCCTCTTGAAGTAAAGTATGATAGAGGTTTGGCACCCTTGTTTGCTTGTTTGCATTGCATGCATTTGAAATCAAAGTTGCACTCTTGATTCTTTGGGCCATCATGCATGGAAATGCGTGATTGGTGGTCCGGGAATCGAGGCACATCCCCCCTTGAGTCAATAACATGATAGGGAGTGTGTTTGGTGCATACATGCCTTGAATTGCATTGCCATGCAAGTTTTGCCCTCTGCTGCTGTGAGTTGCAGGTTCTGCAGGTGTTAAGTGCCGACCGGCACCTTTTAGTGCCGACCGGCAGTGAATTGGCAGCCGATAGCTTCAATCAGTGCCGGTGGCCACATCCTTCAGCCGGTGGTGTTATACCCCAGCCGGTGGTACTCCCAGTGCCCTGAGAGGCACTCCTGGGATTTGGTAATTTTCTGAGGAGGATAGCAGGGAAAACAGAGGCACACTTGCATGACAGTGCGATTCCGAGCCAATCCGAACACGCGCTGCATCCGGCCATCCCGAGGCGGTTTTTAATGCTTAATTAGATTAATTATTTGTCTAATTAATTTAGTGAGTTTGTAATAATTAATTAGCTTGCGTAGTTAGTTAATTATTGTATTATTATTTCGGTCCCTCCGAGCGAGGGCGAAAAGTGTAATAAGTGTGTGTGAGTGGATGTATGTCTTCCAACCCCACTTCTTCTATCCTTTTATTTACCTGCTTACAATGGTAGATTAGGGCATGTTCAGTTAGCATACCTTATGCAATGCATGTGTGCATTCATGCATTTGTTTACATGCACCGGGCTCGGTACATCATACAAACTGCATCGTACTTTCGATTCCAAATTGAATATGTGATAGTTTTAGCATTTCACATGCCATGTCTAGGATAGCCGAGCCTGCCTAGATTACATCTTTGCATGTGTTGCATTAGACATTTCAGTATGCTTAGGTCCATGCATGGATTTCTAATAAGCTTCTGTTTTGGCACGGAGTACGATGTAAGTATTTTACGCTTTGGCATATCGCATGCGTGTGAATGTTACCATGACAATAGGATTGCCATGCGGCTAAATGCTTATATGTGATATTACTGTTTGAATGCCTGTGGGTGAAGGTTGGATTGCGTGAGTTGGAACAACTCGTTGAAATCCGTATTTTAGCCTACTTGTGAGTAGCATAAACCAAACATGCTTTTCAAGACAAAACGGATATGCAATGTTTATTTCCAAATTAGGCAATCTAGTCTATACTTTTGTGCTGTGCGCATAACATAGTAATTCTAGACTAATAACTGGAATAAGAACATGTAATGTTTTCAAAATCGAATATCACGGTTAGTAGAGGCCGGTCTTCGACCGGGCGAAAGGGGGTGCTCATAGCTGACCTTCCCCGATCGTACCCAAGCTCCCGAGCCAAGTCACTTTGGTGATGACGGACACGTGGCCTTCGGCACCGAGTCAGGGTTTCCTAAATTCCCCATTAAAAAATATTTAGGTGGCGACTCTGTAATCTGGCAAAGCAGTCCATGTTTGGCACTACTTTTTCAAAAATCTGTTTTCTTCAAAACGATTTGCCGGATTCGGACTCTTTGGTTCAGATTTAGAACCGCGACACAAAAGGGAGTCCGAACTGTAGCCGAGGTCCCACCGCGGACGTGCTACACAAATGTGGAAGTGTAACAACACTATAAGCTCTGAAAGTAAGCAAGAAATGATGCCAAATCATTCAAACAACATAAGCATGGCATGCTAGGGTCCTTAAGGCATAAGGCTAGCAAAGAGGACTATACAAAGGGACATGCAACACATGGCACAAATGCATGAACCAACCATGGATAGAGCTTAATTAGGTCTAAACAAAGACCAAAACATGCTAAGATGAGGGCTCAAGGACCTAGGCAAGATGGCATACATGCTAGGCCACAAACACGGCAACAATGCATAACACTTAAAGGCATTCAAAGCATGAAAGAAGTAAGAACATGGCAATTCTATATGCTCTGAAATGTCATGTTAAATGATGCCAAATCATCCAAACAAACAAATGAAGCATGCTATGGTACTCAAACTCAAAGCTAGCATAGGCATTTGTACTACAAACTATGCAAACATGAAGCATATGGTCGAGGCAACCCAAAGTAGTCCTAGAACATGCCAAAATGAGTCTAAAACATGTATGGAAGGAAGCCAAAATAAGCTACCATGGTGAGCATGAAGTATGAAATATGCAAGGCCAAAAGGGAGGATTACACTACACCTACCAAGACCAAGCAAGAGATGGCTTCGCCAACAAAAATCAGAGTTATATTATGGCAAAATAACCCCAAAAAAACACTAAAATGAGAGCTCGCAAGCTTAGGCATGAAGGCATTCACAATGGTTCATTCTTAAGGCATAAAGGACCAACCCTTCAAAGCATGGAAAGAGTGAAAGATGCAAGTGTATGACCATACTACATGCACTGAAATCACATTTCAAATGATGCCAAATCATGAAAATAGTCCAAGTAATGCATGCTAATGGACTCAATACTCAAAGCTAACAAGCTAGAATGCACTATAGCTATACAAAGCATGGCATGCATGACCAAGACAACACAAACTAGAGCTTAAGCATGCTAAAACATGAACAAAATCTTCTTAGAGTTAAGCCAAAATCATGTTAGAATGATGGTCTAAAGCATGATACACATTAGGCTAGTTCATGGAATTGCACTACAAGTGCATGGAGCATGCATGGAGCTATCAAACCAAACCTTAACAGAGGTATATCATGGCAAAACAACACCAAGAACATGCTGAGATAGACTCAAAACAAGCTAGAAAGACATGCTACTTCATGAAGCACACAAAGCTAGTTTGCAAGATTTACACTACAAGTGTATAAGGCATGCATGAGGTGACAAAACCAAGTCAAAACAGTGGTACGCCATGCTGAAATAAGGCCAAAAATGGCCTGAGATGGAGCCAACATATGCTAGATAAACATGCTCAAACATGAGGCATACAAAGCAAGCATACAAGATACAAGGAGAGGGGATATCCCTCTCCTATTTGGGACCTCAAAACACCATTTCCACCACTGAAATTCCTCTGGAATTCAGTGGTGAGAAGGCCAAAACAAGGTGGTCCCAATAGCTTAAAAGGATGGTACAAAACAAAACCAAACAAGGCCTAAGAAGGGGTAGACCACCCCCAACACAAAAGGGACCTTAAACAAATATGTTAAGCCTTAAAAAATAGAACTTTTTTTAGTAGAAAGTCAAGCCAAAAACAGCATACAAATAGGTTCAAAAGCTTAAGCAAAAATAAAGGTTTAAGAGGTTAGTTTCTCACCCTTGTAGAACCCCTTTAAAGCTGCAACTCCAGCAACTTTCCTTGATCAAAACCAATCTAAAGACTCCAAAACCAACCTCAAAGAGCCTCATCAACAAGAGTACGGTGTTTGAGTGTGTGTTTGTGTGCAATAGTGTGATAAAAAGGCACTTTTGAACACAAAAAATGAAGAGAAGATGCAAGATAGATACAAAGATGTATGTATAACTATCAAACACCAAAATCTGAACCTGGAGAAGGGAGGGAGAGCCTCCCTCTTATAGAAAAATAAAGTGTAAGCTTGTTGGACAAGCTTTGGCCTAAAGCCATCCCTCCATACACGTGTATGGAGGATCACTTATATGCCCTCCAGCTATTACAGCTGGCCTAAAAATATCTCCAAAAAGGTGATGGAAAGCTGCCGACCACTTGAAGTGGTCGGCCAGCTACTTCTACTGGTCGGCCAACCAGTGGAAGTGGTCGGCCAGGGCAAAAAGTGGTCGTCCATTGGGGGGGAGATGGTCTGCAGCATGAAAGCAAGGCAATGCTGTGGTGGCCGACCAGAAAAGGTGGCCCAAAGACCAAGAAAACCAGTTGCCCGACCAGAAAATTGGCTGGCAGAAAAGGAAGTGGTCTCCAAGGGGAAGAACTAGTCTCCCACCCTTTGTACCACCTTCCAAACAAGGAAAACAAGGTTTGCACCAAAACAAACCAAAAGGGGTGCAAGACGAAAGTTCGGGAGGCAAAGCGCGCAGCTGGAAACCTCGAAAACTAGTCTACAGGCACCAAAAGTGGTCTACGACCACAAAATTGGTCTCCCCGACCACAGTGTCCCTCTAGGCAGAGGCAACAAGGTGTGGTTCAAAAACCATGCCAAACGGAAAACGTTAAGCAGTCCCAAGTCAAGGCGCGCGGCCGAAGGCTCCGAAAATCAGAAACTAGTCTCCAAGCAGGAAAAGTGGTCTACGACCACAAAGAGGTGGTCCACAGACCATCTCCCCCCCTCCAAGGAAGAGAAACAAGGCTTGGTCCGCAAACCGAGCCAAAGCACAAAGAGTTCAGAGGCCCGGAGGCAAGGCATTCAGCCGAAAACTCTGAAAACTCGAAACGAGCACAACATGCACTATCACCGAGCGCTCAATCGATGACGTCTGAGTCTTAAGGTCGGTCAAAAATGGGGTGTCTACACAATCCCAACTCATTCGTCGCTGGGGTGGCATTCCCTCCTGTGATTGCGTTCAACACCCGATTGACATACACATGTAATTTCTCTCCTTTTTTCCTAGCTATTTTTTTTTTTGCACTCCTTTGCCTAATGTAGGTCCTCGTACACGAGTTGACCTTTTTCGCCTGGTACAAAAGGGGAAGCAAGTCACAAATTACAAAACATTGCTAATGAAAGAGTGAGAGTTGGTTGCTGCTTCATTAAAAAAAAAAAAAAAAAAAAGAAACACATATAAACTTGTTATGTAGGCCTAGTACAGTATAAAAGAAACACATTAAAAACTTCAGTCAAATTCATTAAAAAGATTCAATTTTCAAAAAAAAAAAAAAAAAGAAAAAAGAAAAAATCACATCAGAGGTGTTACCAATGAAGAATGACAAGTCACAGTTCTCTAACCATTAAATTAGTAAACATCCAATACCCTAAATTTTCTAGAATTTCCCCTCCATGGAAATGAAGCAATGAACAAACAGTATACTTCATATAGAAGCCTTTTTTTGAAGCCTTTGTAAACAAAAAAAGCATTGTAACAGCAAAGGCAATAAGTGACTTATCAAACTAATACCATTAATTATAAGTGTACAGCCCTTGGTTTCTTTTAAGTTTAGAACTCAACTAAATCAATGAACTTTATCTACAACATAATCTACATATTTGAATTTTAAATACTTCAAGCACAATAAAGCTATAATATCACCTCAACCAACTATAGGCAAACCAAAGATTACATGTGTAGCCTTTGTTAAACTTGAGATAAAAAGCTGATTCTCTTTCCTTTCTTGGTTTCAGCAGCCAAAAAAATCGACGGTATATTGGTATTTAGATGAGAAAGTAGTTATATTTCTGCTCCAACACCACAAATATGTTTTACCCTCTTTTTTTTTTTTTTGTTATCCATGTTAGTTTTGCAAAGAATAGTAGACTTCTATCATTAATGTTACTATTAAATGTAAAAGTAGTCGTTACCATCTCAAATTAAGAGCAGTTGAAGACGAGGATAGAAATGATGAAACATATACAGGAGTGGAAGGAATCTCTATTGAGTCTTGCCAACTGTGAAGTCCTACTAAAATCAATGCTTTTAGCTTTGCTAAACTACGCAGTGTCCTGTTTCAAGCTCCAAACTACATTAACAAAGAAGCTGACTGCTACAATTCCAAGTTTCTGGTGGATGGAAAATCAGAGGAGAGAAAGATTCATTGACTCAATTGGAGGAAGCCGAGTAAAGGGCTGTTTAAAGGTAAATATTTTCCAAACTCCTCATTTTGGCAAGAAAAAGCTAGAAGTTAGAGTTCTTAGGCATGGTGCAGTATGAATTGGGCTAGGGACCTCCGTCAAAAGGGCTGGCATTAGAGCTTGTGAAATGGGATGAACATGCGACTGTGGTTAGATCCATTGCTTCCCCATAAGTCTACCTTCAGGATTATTTCCCAACCACCCCCAAATTGTTCAGTACATATGGTTGCAGATCTCATTGCTTCCTCATAAGTCTACCTTCAGGATTATTTCCAAACTACCCCCAAGTTATTCAGTACATATGGTTGCAGATCTCATTGATGTTAATATTAATACACATGGGTGGAAGGTGGAGATAATTGAATGAGCATGCACAGCTGATCCTTTCCTTACCAATCAGTATCTCCAACAAAATGAATTGAAGGGTTGGGCACTATAGGCAGGATGGATCTTATACGGTTAGCTCTGGACACTGTTTAGCTGGGGCAACTGCCTGTTGGCTGCTGCTTCTGTTGTAGCTGATTTGAAGCTTCTTTGTTTTTGTTTTTGTTTGTTGTATAAGTGTCCTTGTTATGTGTAAAGTAATGTTTTTTTTTCTTTGTTTTTCTTTCTCTTATGGGGTTTTCATTGCCTTAAAGACCTGACTCATGCACCCCAAAAAAAAAGAAGAAAAAAAAATTGTAAACAACTAAGTTCAATGCTCTTACCCACGCCACCTAGCTGCATCTCCTCCACCACTGTTTGTGTATGATCTGGTGGCTGCGTCTCATCAGAGAATGTCAACGGGGTGCCAATCTCGGGTGGACATGCTTCAAAGGCTGATAATACGTTGCCACTTGTTGTTCTCTTCCGCCGCCCCGTCTTGATTCCAGGAACCATGGTACCTACATAAAAAAATAACAAACATGCTTGAGTAATAAACGTCACATACATCATTTACATACATTTGCATAAACCTCACATACGTCATTTACATACATTTACATAAACCTCACATACTTAAATGTCCAAACATCATTGGATGTTTAAATGTCATTATTTTTTTGACAACCAATCACAGTTGGACTCTTGTATTTGTAATTTCTAATAAAGTAAGATTGGTAGTATGTATAGAATTATTCAAAAAGAAAGACCTAATTCAAGTTTAAAAAAATTAAAAAGTAAAAAAAAATCACACAACGAAAATTAAGAAAACCAGCAGATTAACCATGAATACTAACAGAAAAAAATAAATAGAGCAGCATGACTACCAACAGATTAAGCAACCAAAAAAAAAAAAAAAAAACAGTCAAGCATGAATATCAACAGATTAACAACCAACACAACATGACTAATAACCAACAGATTAGCAACCAACACAACATCCCAACTCAACTAATCAACCATCCTACAATTAGCTAGCACCTAAGCATAGCAGTCAAGCATCAAGCAGCCAAAGTGGAAAAAAACATTAGCAAACTCTCCAAGTCAGCAACCAGAGACAGAGCAGATGAGTAAATCTGCCACAGATTGTGGGAAAATCTGCCAAATGGGACAACAGACCGAATGGAAAATTTGACTTGACTATGAATTTGATTTTCAATTTTTGGCCAAAGTTCATAGAAATCGTAGAGGAAATTAATTACAAGGGTATTAAGTTCATAGAATATGAATGTACTTGGGAAATTGGGGTCCAAACAAGAACAAGAAAAAGATGAAGAAGAAGAAGAAGAAGAAGAAGAAGAAGAAGAAACAAGACATAATTAGTCTACTCACATTTAAAGCTAATTTACTGAATAACCAAGAGCAGAATTTGAAATTCAAATTACAAGGTTCATCAATTTAGGAGGTTGAACATTGCACAAAATTAAGGAATTGTACATAACATCTGACAACGTAATACAAGAAGAACAAACACCGTATTCTTAATTGCCCCCATTACATCAACAAAACAAGTCGGACAAAGAAACAAAGTTCATCAACAATGTACTTAGAGAACACATAAAGTAATTTTACAACAAAGTGAGTTAAAACTCTAGGTCCGTATCTGTATCAAAATCACTTTCTATCTCATCTTCTTATTCGTCATCACCCGCGATTGTTAGGTCATCATCGTCATCACAGATGAAAGCATCATCCATAACACCCTCGGGTTGTACACGCTTTTTGGACTGAGAAACTTCCATTGAAATAATTTCAGGTTCAATGTCATCCCGACGCAAAACAACATCATCATCAATAGGCTCAGTTGGTACAACAGTAGTGGTTTCATCTTCTTGCAACACTTCATCAAATTCCAGCACATCCAGCTCTGGCACATCCCAAATTCGTCAATGCTGAAACTTTTCTATGACTTGCCAATTGGGCCCTAACTTCGTATCATGAACATAGAAAACTTGTTGAACTTGGCTTGGGAACACAAACGAGTCATCTTTATACCATCGACTTCTTACATCAACAGTTGTCACATGTGGTTCGACACGCAAAGTTCGACTACTACCGGTGTTATACCATTCACATTGGAACAAAACAACCCGATGTCCAAACAAATATGTCAGTTCCCATACTTTACAAAGGTAGCCGTAGAACTTTATCAATTGGCCTTAGTGGTCGCCTTCCACTACCAACCCACTATTTTGACATTCACGACGGTTATCACGGTCGATAGTATGGAATTAGACTCCATTAGAAATGCATCCCGAATATGTGTTCACTAAGGCATTAGGTCCATTGGCTAATGACCACATCATCGGTTGCTTCAGGTGACTTTTGATTTCGCAATTGGTTCATCTACACAAGAAAGTATGTCATGTTAATTCAAACTTAGAATAATGTAATGTTATCTGCAAACTATAGAGTAACGAGTTTTAGCTTACGCGATCTTTGAACCATTTAGGAAATTCTTTGCATTGTCGCATTGTAATGTTGCATAACTTCCATATGTTTGTTGTAACACGAGCTTGTGTTCCCTAGTTATACAATGTAATTCATAAGTAATTTGAATAATGAAGACTTTAAAAAATAAAAAACCATGTAGAAAATGTTGTTGCATATATGATGAGGAATCATACTCTAGATATTCGTCCACTTCCAAACTATTGTGTAGGACAAACCAATGAGCCAATTCGTGGTCAGCTACGGACACATCAATTGCCCTTGGGAGTTGACCAAAAGGACGAACATTTTAAGTGAAAATCGCCAACCCCGGGCCATTGTCACCCCCATCGTAGTTCCTTTCTTCCCGGTTAAA
Organism: Camellia japonica; assembly: GCA_030407325.1. Taxonomy (NCBI): domain Eukaryota; kingdom Viridiplantae; phylum Streptophyta; class Magnoliopsida; order Ericales; family Theaceae; genus Camellia; species Camellia japonica. The sequence continues at coordinate 7,714,913 of JAPPVO010000029.1, forward strand.
CACCGTTTCAACTCCATCCAAATACATTGAACAAAACGTCATACACTCTTTCGATATGTAGCCCTCCGCAACGGAACCTTTTGGCTGAGCTTTATTGCCCACAAATCCTTTAAGAAGTCCGAGCATCCTGCATGTAAACATCGGCCTGATCGTTAGTATGGTCATATTGAACTATATTTAAATGAAAAAAGAACCCCCATCGTAGTTATACCTCTCAATAGGATACATTCATCGATATTGCACAGGCCCTCCAAGCATAGCCTCATAAAGCAAATGAATTGTCAAGTGGAGCATGACATCAAAAAAAGCAGGAGGAAAAATATTCTCAAGCTTACAAAGTATAAGCACGATTTGTTCTTGCAATTTCTCCAAATCAGTCACCCTCAATGTCTTTGAGCACAACTGTTTGAAAAAAGTTCCCAACTCAAACAATGTGGTCCCAATCTCGGGAAGAAGGTATCCTCGTATCCCAATGGAAAGAAGTCGTTGTAGAAGGACATGACAATCATGACTCTTGAGGCCAACTAACTTACCACCATTCGCGGTGACACAATTGGATACATTTTCCGCATAGCCATCAGGATACTTAATTGATTTCAAGAAATCAGAAAACCCTTGTCTCTCTGCTGGGGACAATGTGTACAATGCCGGAGGCTTCTTGAAAGAGGCATTCGCATGCCTTATCAAGTGTAACTCCTTTTGTATTCGCATGTCCTCCAGATCCAAACGTACTTTGTCCGTGTCCTTGTTCTTGCCATCTATGCTCAATAGTGTCCCAAGCAGATTGTCACATATATTCTCTGTATGTGCATGACATCAAGGTTATGTCGAAGCTTAAGTGTTTTCCAATAGGGTAGGTCGAACAAAATGCTTCTTTTTGTCCAGTTCAGAGTTGGATTTTCAATCCTTTGTCTTTTTTTGTTGGTTGGATGCTTTCCATACGGCTTGTACGTCCCCAAATTAATTTGCTCCAATATTTGTTCTCTCGATAACTCCACAGGTTTGGACCGATTCTCAATTTCACCATTGAATAGCTTACTTCTTTGCTAATTATGTTTCTCAGGTAAGTACTGCCGAGCACCTATATACCCTATCTTACTTCGCAAACTTTGAGATGAAGCATCCATGTTACAATTAGGGCAGGCCAAGTAGCCTTTTGTACTCCAACCTGACAATGAACCATATGCAGGGAAGTCATTGATGGTCCACATGACTGCTGCATGCATTGTAAATATTTGGCCGTTTGAGGCATCATATGTTTGCACACCATGCTCCCACAGATTAGTTAACTCTTCTACTAATGGTTGCAAGTAAACATCGATGTCTCTTCCAGGTACGGATCGTCTGATAATAAGCAATGACATCATGACAAATGGATCTTTCATACACTTCCATGGGGGTAGATTGTAAGGGATTAAGATTAGGGGCCACATGCTATACGATGTACTCATATTTCCAAATGGATTGAAACCATCCGTGGCAAGCCCTAGCCATACATTCTGAGGATCCACAGAGAACGTAAGATGCATCCTATCAAAGTCTTTCCATGCCTCACCATCAGCTGGATGTCGTAATACTCCATCATCCACACGCTTATCTTTGTGCCATCTCATATATGCGGTTGTTTTTTTTGACATGTACAATCTCTTCAACCTCGGTGTCAAAGGAAAGTACCTCAGTATTTTGTGTGGAATTTGTTTACCCGTCTTGTCGTTCAACTTGTATCCAGACTCCGTACATGTAGGGCGATTCTCCAATGTGGCGTTATCCTTCCAGAATAGAGTACAATCATTCTTGCATGCATGAATGGCCTCATATCCCAAACCCAATTCACGTAAGAACTTTTTCGCTTCATAAAGGGTCTATGGAACAGTTTCATCACACTTTGGTAGAATGTCTTTGAAAACTTGCATAACCATATCGAAAGATTTGTTGCTTAATTTATTGTACACCTTCACATGAAGCATCTTAATTACGAAGGACAAGATGGAGAATTTTTCACACTCTGGATATACTTTGCGTTGAGCCTCATCGAACAACTTCATGAACTTCAACAAATTGTGCCTCTCCAAACTAGTACGTTCTTCGTCGATATGATGATCCATGAGACCACTCATGTAAATCTCTTCTAACATGGTTAGGAAGTTCACCCACATTTTCGTGATTGGTTGTCATTCCAGATCCATTGCTTTCAATATCATCATTTCGCATAGTAGGATGATCACGAAACATGGGAACATGTTCCCCATGGTGCACCCAAGTTCAATAAGAACATGCGATTTCTCTTCGAATCAAGTGCAACCGTACAACGTGTCGACTAAATTTTGTGTCGTTCAAGCAATCAACACAAGGACAACGGATTTCATCCTGCGGCCCTAAATTCTTCGTAGCGAACTCAATAAATGACTGAACACCTTCTAGATACTCTTTACTTTTTACCCTATCTTTTATCATCATCCAACTCTTGTCCATTATTGGAATAGTGCACATCAAGCAAAGATGAACCTGGGAATGGAAATACTCTGTAATGGAAGAGAGCTTAAGTAAGTTTAAGGGTTTGATTAGCATTGCTTTTTTAAGTGAACGAAATAGTAATAACAGACCGAGATGTTTTTCCTATTTGTCAATTGCATATAGTTGGCTAATTTCACTAGTAACTTGGCATGTATTCATACGCTAATGTGACATACATGAACAATTTTATGTGAAGTCATCTTAGAGAGAGACGTATAATTGTAACCAAATTTAAAGAGAAATTAAATTTGATATTCAATATAGATTGGACTTTAATAGATCTCAGCAAATACATTTTGTGAACATAAATTTTATGAAAATCATATGGGTAAAACACAAGTAATGAAATTTTAAAGTTTTGAAACATTGAAAAAAATAAAGTAATTGCTTTATACATTAATTTGGTTGTTATGCACAAATCACAAAGAACAAAGACCCAAAACAAATCCAGTTGGTGCAACTCCCATTGAAGATACAATCAGCAGATGCACTTTTCCATATGTGAAACTAACACCTCCAAATATTAGTGTATTCAATACTATTTTTATGCATTATTTGCAAATAAAGTGTATTCAAGACTCTTTTAAGCATTACACACTAGTTGTAGTGTATTCAATACTACACAAAGTACAAGTTCATGTGAGTATAGTGTAGTAGATGACCATTGGCTATTTGCTGCTTGCATATTTGGGTCTAAAGCTATGAAAAATATATAATATTTTTTAATTAGTTCATGTTTATGTGTTTTGAAGGTAGCTTGAAGATGTTAGATTGTTGAAAGGGTCTAATTTTGTGCATAATATGTCAATAGACTATGATTTGGGATATTTTTTCTTCTTTTCATTAGAGAAGAGTGTTAATCAAGTTGACAACAATCATATTTCAACTATAATTATATTTTGTATTGTTCATATACTAAAAAAGTGTGTGAACAAATTTATTTTCATATTACAAAATATTTAATTTAATTACATGGATTGATTGTTCCTTCTAAGTAGTATTCCAAATATATACCCTTAATATGATTCTTCAATTCTATATTAATTAATAGGGGCATTTGCTAGTCTTGGTGCAAGATTAATTTATATTTAACAAAAATTATACTAATTTCTATATATTTGTTCCAATCAGTAGAAAAATAATTTTAAAATTCATGAAAAATATTACATGAAACAGACTATTAACTTAAAATAGTTAAAAAGTCAACAAAATCTAATATTCAATTACTAAAATCCAGAATTCAAACCCAATAACTACTACTAATTACATTCTACATTTGGTGCAGAATGTTCGAATGTCATATATTTACATTGATTACCACCCCTTTATGAGTTCTTTACTTTCTTATGGCTTTCGTGTTCTTGCAGTAAGGGCATTTTGGTGTACAGCAGAGATGGCTCAAGCCTATTGAGGGCCTAGACGAAAAAAATCTAGTTAGAATATGGTTTGTTGGCTACACCAGATTATCCTCTGTTGTTTCTATAGAGTTGTAAAGGTTTGCACTAGAAAGATGTAAGAGTATTTAGGCTATTGATTAATCACACTTTCTAATCCTAATTTCTTATGTTTTGGCCACAGATTTCTCAACTCAGGCTGACTTTTAAAGAAATTATTTTCAACTATAAACCACAGTGTAAACCTCAAGTTTTTTGTAGTGTGTTTGTTGATTGGTCATCAGTACACCGTCATGCGGTATGTGTTCATCATTCTAGTTTCTCCTAGTCCTCTTTTTACTCTATTTTCCCCTTGGGTATTCAAATCCTTTAAATTATTCTGAAAACAGAAAACAGGGCCGGAGCATGTTGATATAATTACATTTTACAATGAAATATTTATTCCTGCTGTAAAGCCACTACTGGTGGCGCTTGCCCCTGTTGGAATAGCTCAAAAAAACCGACATTCAGAAACTAACAATGGCACTGATGGTATGCGCTGTTTTTTTTTTCCCCCTTGTTAGTTGCTTTTTTATTTGATTTTGTTTTATTGATATCTTGCTTTTACAAGTAGGTCAATGACCTGGATCACCTGCGATATCACCATTTCCAAGTCTTCCTGATATGTCTCCAAAAAAAGTATATGCAATACATAATGTATATGTTTCTTCTCCGTTGCGGTCATCGAAGGTAGTTGTTTATTTTTTGAATTTTATTCATATGTAATCAAACTTCTGCATTCTATTTCCTTTGACGTTGGATTTCGTTGAACTTGGACACAAAAAGCTTGACAACATTTGTAACCATTCTTTCAATCACGACTTTTTACATATTAGAGTCTTATAATCACTTTTTAAAATCATTTCTTCTTTCATGGGGTTAATTTAGTACTTGAGTTGCCCATACCCTTTAAATTCATTGCTCTCTTTAACTATTTAGTTAATTTTTCACATGTTCATTGATTCCTTGTCGGTATGTATTTACAATTTTGTAAATATTTTTTGTTTCTATTCCCTAGGATCCACATCAAGGTTTTCCATTTAGATATTCAAAGAATTTAGTTATTTTTGCTTGTAATTTTTTGTAATATGTTTTCAACGTCTTTCCATAATTTTAGTTCATGACATTATATTGTTAACCCATGCTGAGGGGAGAAGAAAATGTTTTGTTAACTGATAATCCTAGGCACACAACAACAATTTGTATTTCGAATTTTATTAAGAAGACCCTCGTAAGCAAATGATTCATGGCACAGGAAGTATATCTTGAATACATTTATGTGAGGGCATTGTTGGGTAATCAACAAGATGTGGTTTGGGATGTGTGGTAGTTCACAGGATCCTAAGGCAAATTGTTTGTGGTTCTCTCTCAAACTATTTCTGCCTACATTATTAAAGGCATTAGAGTATGCAACTGAAGCTAATTACATGGACACACTCCCATAATGATATTTGAAGATTCAGGGGCATATATATAATACAGAAATCTGGGCCATGCCCTCCTAATCTGGGCCATTTACTTAATCTGAATTTTGATGAAGTTGATGTTGGGTTGGTTAGTGACTCTTCGGTGGCCAACAGCCTCTGCCTTCATAATGGAAGTTATCATCATCAGGTGCACCTGTGAAATCTGAGCGACTAGACGCCTAGTTTTTTTAATGGTTGCCACTACTTTGAATGTAAACCTTAGTTATATCCTCTGTTTAGTTTTTTTGTTATTTTATTTTTATTTTTCCATATACTACTAAATCCATAGTGGATGAGATGGGGTATTGAATGAGCAGTAGGTTATAGTAGGATGGCCACCACTACCCCGTCCAAGTGTTGCTAGTATATGTAAAAATTGTAGATGTTTAAAAATGATTGGGGCTCTCAAACATTTTTTATAATGTAGTTGTAATTTTTTGATGATATAATTTTTATTTTACATTTTTAAGATATCTAACGTTCACAATCAAAATAATTATGATGAAGAGGCATTTTTTTTTCTATCTTGATTGAGAGAAGTAAAGAGGTGTAGTGTAGGATGGGACTATTTTTGTATCCACTGAAAGCATGTTTGCCCTCTTTCAAATTTGTTGTTTGATAATTTAAGATGTAACCATTTTCATATATTTATAGACATATATAAAACCAAACAAATTAAGGAACTTAATTTCCCCAATAAGTGCCTTACAAACACCTGTAATGGATCTTATACTTCCTTGTTTGATTTTCATTCTCAACGAAGACATCAAATTTAACCAACTAATAAATTATTTATTCTATTACTCTAAATTTGAGTGTTTGATTACATTCGAAACATATATTGTTCTAAATGGTAGGAACAACATAAATAGGATTTTAATCATCAGAGCAAACCAAAAAAAAATTTATAAGCAAATTAGACTGAAATTTTTTTCAAAGAAAAGGTACCTTAAATCTCCAAAAAGCACAGCAGAAGGGAACTGGATTGTCACTTTAAGCTCTTTAGCTTACTTAGATTGCAGAGGCTTTCTCCTTGTGGTCTCAGGTCCTCTCACTAACACACAAAACAAGCTAAAACATTAATTAGATTTCTCACCTATGCATGCATATATATATATATATATAGGGTTAGTTTGGAATATTCCTAAAACAGAGGCATATTTGGTCATATAATTCAACAATCCAAAATTGAGAATAAAAAATCCACAATTCGAAATTTCAACCAAACCTATTCATGAAATCAGAAAAAGCCCTAAAAAATTGTTTACGAAATCAACAAAATGAAAGAAAAAAAACATATAAAAACCCTGCAGAAATCGTGAGACACGGGGATGGGAGAGACAACGAGAAAGAGATACAAACAGACAAACCCAGATCGACAGAGAGGGAGAGAGACGAGAGACAACTACCTGTAAACAGTGGTGGGGCCGATTTGTAGTGGTCATGGTGGCGAGCGCCGGTGGCTAGTGATGGTGATGATCGGCGGTGGTGAGCGGCAGTGAGGTTTGGTATCGACTGCTCTGTATGTTGGTGTGTGAGACAAAACAGAACAAAAATGTGTGTCTGTGTAATATATATACTGGGCGCCAATATTAATGAGTTTCCCTCTAAAAAAATGTCGAAGCTTTAGCTACTAAATGATTATTTGTCGCTGTAGGGGCCGAGTATTAGGGGGTGCAAAGAGGCCGAATAATTGAACTTGGAGAGTCGAGGTACATACATTGTATTCGGCCCTGTCTTATACAAATCCAGAAGTATCCTAATCGGCCGCATAACCAATTAAGCAAGGAGCCGAGTGAAGAGCAGTTTGCAACAAAGGGAGCCGAGTAAATAGTTATATGGTGGATTAAAAGTGGGCCCAACCCTAAGGCCTAAAAAGAGATATAAATAGAACATCAACCAAAGAGAGGCAGGTGAGAACAAGTAAGCCTAACTTAAGACATAAGCAACCGAGAGAGTAGATACTGACTTATCCGTCGGAGTGCTAATTCCGGCACCCCCGACTGAAGTGTTCATTCTTTTTCAGGTGACCAGCTGAGGATCACAAGCGCCCTCCAGGACCAGAAGAGTATTTTCAAACCACTTCTCCACAATTGGCGCCGTCTGTGGGAATACTCCAGCATATCCATGGCGGGCGTGATGGAAGATCCTCTGGTAGTCGTTGATCACCTTACACCACGAGAGGATATCACTCCAAGCAACATGCTTGGACCAGAGAATATTACCGTACGACGGGCCTTGAACTTCGATTCACCTTCGACTTCAGCGCATAAGACAATGCAAGCGATCATGGAACAAGCCAAGCAAAACGAACAGAGGTTGAAAAGCATGATCGCTGAGAACGAGCGCCTTCGTCAGGATTTGGCCTTAAAAGTGGCAAAGTCCCAACAAGCCACACGCCAAGATCCGGGACGACCTCCGAAAGAGGATGGTCAACGACCTCGAGTTCGAAGACAAGATAATGACAGTGATTCTGACTCATTATCCCCAGAACCCAAAAAGAAGGGACGAGTCGAAACCTTCAGTTCCTCCGAAGCGAGTCCGCATGCACGGAATAAGCGAAGACGACATGGTTCAGACGAAGATGACCAACATGATCCCTTTGTATGACAGATCGCAAAGGCAGTACTACCCAAAAAGTTCAAAGCTCCATCGTTCACCCTATATGACGGAAAATCGGATCCCACCGACCACATCCGTCATTATAAGCAGGCCATGACGCTACATGCAGACGACGAGGCTCTCACGTGCCGAATATTTCCGAGCAGTTTGGGACCATTGGCTGTCAGATGGTATTATAAGTTGGAACCGGCGTCGATCAAGCGCTTCCATCAATTACAAAAATCCTTCAGGGCAAGATTCATCACCAATGAGGTCCAGCCGAAGCAAGCCGACTCTCTCTGGGTAATGCAGATCCGTCCAGGGGAAAACTTACAAGCGTATTCGGCGCGCTATTGGGAATGCTTTAATCTTGTGGATGACGCCTGCAATGACTCCATGGCCATCACCGCCTTTAAAATGGGGTTGCATCCTGATAGTGCCCTCCGCAGTTCCTTGACTAGAAGGCCCCCCAAAACAGTCTGGTCGTTGATGAAGAAAGTCGAGGAATACTACAAAATGGAAGATGACGCTCTGCGTGTTAAAGCCGAGAACAAAGCCAACAAGACGGCCCCTTCTGAAATTGTTTAGCCGATTAATTCTGTACCATCACGGAGCCCTGAACCACGGAATCGGACTAAACGAGACAGGAGACGAGATTCGCATCGATCAAACGACCAATGTTCACACCAAGCTAGTGAACAACTTCAAGTAGATAGCAGGTGCACAAGGCGCGCGGACAAGAAATATACGGAGTTGTCAGAGCCGATCAGCACGGTTATGTCTAAAGTCTAACACCTTCTGTTCTTCAGATGGCCATCCAAAATGGTAGGACCTCCCGACACGAGGAGACGAGATAGGCGGTGCGAGTATCACAAAGACCACGGCCATGATACCGAGAGTTGTTATGCATTGAAGGATCACCTTGAGGAATTGGTACAGGATGGTCGGCTTAAGCAGTACGTCCGAAAAGACAACTCGACCAAAACAGTAGCTTTACAGCAGGATTCGCCTCCACTCGGCGTAATCCATACGATATACAGCCTGCCGACGACATCCGCGATACATACAATTCAGTCGCATCTTGACCCCCAAAAGCATATCACACCAGCAAAATGGCCCCATGAAGCTCCGAGTATTACCTTCAACGATTCTGATTTGATCGGCGTAACACTCCCCCACATTAATCCATTGGTCATTGAACTACGCGTAAACTGATTCACCGTTGAACGCGTTCTCATAGACCAAGGGAGTACTTCGGAAGTTATGTATTACAAGACCTTCATCAAACTCGGGTTCACTGAGTCGGACCTGTCTCCGGCTCCTTATCCATTATTCGGCTTCAACGCTAATCCAGAATACCCGTTGGGCAAAATCACACTGCCAGTTCGAGCAGGCTCCCGAACAGTGGATGTGGAGTTCTTGGTCGTCAAGCTGCCTTTGCCGTATAATCTCATCATGGGATGAACTTGGCTGCATACCATGCAGGCCATGCCCAAGTACCTCTCATCAACTGCTCCGCTTCCCGATTGAACGCGGCATTGAACAAATCTATGGTTCCCACAAATCGACACAAACGTGTTATTTTCTTGCCGCTAAGACACCAAGAGATTTGGAAGTGAATTCTATTGAGGTGCCGGATCGAAAGAGCCTCGACGAAGTTGGATGGCTCCTAAGTGAAAGGGCAACGGAAGCACTGGATCGAGTTGAAATTGACAGAAATCCTGACAAGTTCTTCGTAGTCGGCGCCTCCCTGAATCAAGTCGACAGGCAGCAGCTAATTACCTTCTTACTCGGCAATCTTGATGTATTTGCATGGTCACCATATGAGATGCCGGGGGTAGATCCATCTGTTTCCCAGCATCGTTTAAATGTTGACCCCAAATGTAAGCCGATTGTTCAGAAAAGCCGGCGGTCAGCCGCAGAACACACTGCCGCCGTTGTTGAAGAAGTTAACCGGCTGCTTGATGCCGGAGCAATCCGGGAAGTCATGTACCCAACATGGTTGTCGAATACAGTGGTTGAAAAGAAGAAAAATGGGACTTGGTGTGTTTGTGTGGATTTTACGAACTTAAATAAAGCTTGTCCCAAGGATTGTTTTTCCCTCCCCAGAATAGACCAACTCGTGGATGCCACGGCACGTCATCAACGTATGAGCTTCCTCGATGCTTACAGAGGCTATCATCAAATTGCAGTGCACCTGGAAGACCAAGACAAAACTGCATTCCTCACCCGAAGAGGAACCTACTGCTATAAGGTTATGCCTTTTGGGCTGAAGAATGCGGGGGCAACTTACCAAAGACTAGTCACTGCCATGTTCAAGGAGCAACTCGGCTGAACGATGGAAGTGTACATTGACGATATGGTGGTTAAGTCTAAAGAAGATCAGACCCACCTAGCCGATCTGAAAGAGACATTCGGCATTTTACACAAATACAAAATGAAGCTGAATGCTTCCAAGTGTGCGTTTAGGATCGATTCTGGCAAATTCCTGGGCTACATTGTCAATCACTACGGAATCGAAGCCAACTCGAGGCAAATCACAGCAATCCTGGAACTCCGCTCTCCTCAATCGATTAAGGAGGTCCAAAAGTTGATGGGGATGGCCGCCGCACTCAACAGGTTCATTAGCCATTCCACTGATCGATGCCGACAATTCTTTCATACCCTACGGCAGGGTAAAGCTTTTGAATGGACCTCTGAATGTGAAGCCACTTTCAATGGTCTAAAGACCTACCTCCGATCAGTACCACTCTTGACAACACCTTCGCCCGGCGATCCGATCATTTTATATCTGGCAGTTTTCGACTGGGCCGTCAGGGCCGTGCTATTAAAGGAAGAGCTTGGGGAGCAACAGCCAGTGTATTATGTGAGCAAGGCAATGGTTGACGTCGAAACATGTTACCTCCTGTTGGAAAAACTCATCCTAACCCTCGTCATAGCAGCAAGAAAACTGACGCATTACTTTCAGGGGCATACCATCGGGGTACTAACGGACTACCCCCTCCGGACAGTACTCCGTAGTGTAGAAGTATCAGGCCGCATTTCAAGTGAGCTCTTGAACTCGGCCAGTACAATATTCAGTTTCTGCCTAGAACCTCAATCAAACTTTGTGGCCGAATTCACTAAAGGCCTTGCTGACTATAAGTCCGATCAGACTCAACCTAAGACGAACTGGAGAATTTATGTTAGGGACATTTGGCAGTTGTATTGTGACAGATCATCCAACCAACGGGGCAGCGGGGCCAGAGTAGTCATCATGGCTCTCGACGGAGCAATAATCGAGCAGGCCGTCAAACTCGGCTTCGAAGCATCGAACAATGAGGCCGAACACGAAGCCCTGCTAACCGGCTTACGGAACGCACATCTTCTAGGTGCTTGGCGTTTGCTTATATTTTGCAATTCAAAATTGGTAATCAATCAGCTAAAGGGGGAGTACGCGGAAAATCGAAAGTTTTCGCGAAACAACTTCGCGTGGGGCGTTGGAAAACACGTATAAAGTGCAGATCTGAGAGAGAAAAGGGTCTAGGAGCAAAGGAGAATGTGTTTCGGCCTTGTGTTTGTGAGCAAAAGTGATTTGGATGTGTATACTTAAAGATCCGGCCTTGAAAAGACCAATCTGTCCCTGTTTTGCTAAACTGGTCGCCCAACCAGTTTTTCAGGTCGGCCGACCACTTTGGTGGTCAACAACTAGTCGGCCAGCATTCTAGGTGGTCGGCCACCTGCCTGGATGATCTTCAGGGCTCCATTGTTCTCTCTGTGTGTTTTGGTGATGATTGTAGTCCTCGGCTCTCGAGAAAGTACAAGAAAAGTACACTTTTCGGTTCAAGAATGTCCCCGTTGGAACTTCAAATTCAAGTCTTTGATGCATGGCTCATCCTTACTCGTCAAGAGCAAGGTGTATCCTTTTGAATATGTTATGACCCCTCCAAGAGGTAAATCGGAGGTTCCGGCTAAATTGCTCTTGTTAAGTCTTGTATCTCCTTTTTCAGTGTTTTGTTTCAAACATGCTTTTGAGGTTGCACTAAAATGCATTGTTATGCTCATTTCTCTCGCATTGTTATGCACACTTCTTGCATTGTTATGCACACCACTCATTGCATTGTTATGCATGTTTCTCTCATATTGTCAGGCACACTTTATTTGCGTTGTCACGCACATTTTGCTCGCATTTGTTTTGCACCCCTTCCACTCGCATTGTTATGCGTCACACTTAGGTTGCATTGTTATGCACCCCTCCATCCGCATTGTTATGCACATACTTAGGTTGCATTGTCATGCACCCATCCACCCGCGTTGTCACACACGTTCTACTTATGTTGTCACGCACTTTTCGCTTGCATTGCTATGCACGTTTCCATCGGCATTGTGCATGCACGCGTTTATCTCGCATTGGAATTGCATCTTGATGTAATGTTGAACATGTGCTTCTAACTATATTGTACCTGTCGAGTTTCTTTCTTTTGCAAGCACGATATTGTATGTACGGTTCATTTGAGGCTAGTGCGACCAGACGGTATTGTATTTACTCCGCGTGAGACATAGCGAGAATTGTATAATTCTCTTACATCCTTTCTGCATGTAATGTAGTTTGGTTTGTATTCGCTTGCTTAAACTGTTGCATTTATTGTGCATATTTGCTTCATTACAGCTTTCTTTGCATGATCATAAGTTATGTTCGGCATTGTGCATGTCATTTGTATTTTGCCCCTGCCTGCGGGCACATCTCTTTGTTATCTTGCCTGTTTGTCTAAGTCTTCGGCCTCGTCAAAAATGGGTCGTCTCTGGGCTTTGACATTCACTCATGTCACTTATGACTTCTGAGTTCTGTCAAAGAGGGGCAACTGTAGACACCCCATTTTTGACTGATCTTAAGACTTATACGTCATCGATTGAGCGCTCGGTGATTGCGCATGTTGTGCTCGTTTCGAGTTTCCGAAGTTTCGGCTGGGTGCCTTGCCTCCGGGCCTCTGAACTCTTTTGTACTTTGGCTCGGTTTGCGGACTGAACTTTGTTTCTTTCCCTGGAGGGAGAGAGAGGTCTATGGACCACCTTTAAGTGGTCGTAGACCACTTTTCATGGTCATAGACCACTTTCCTCGTTTGGAGACCGATTTCCGGTTTTCGGAATCTTCGTCGCGCGCCTTGACTCGGGACCGCTTAACGTTCTCCGTTTGGCGTGGTTTTTGAACCACACCTTGTTGCCTCTGCCTAGAGGGACACTGTAGTCCGGGAGACCACTTTTATGGTCGCAGACCACTTTTGGTGCCGATAGACTAGTTTTCAAGGCTTTTGGCTGCGCGCTTTGACTCCCGAACTTTCGTCTTGCATCCTTTTTGGTTTGTTTTTGGTACAAACCTTGTTTTCCTTGTTTGGAAGGTGGTACAAGGGTGGGAGACCAGTTTTTCCCCTTGGAGACCACTTTCCTCCCCGCCAGCCAGTTTCCTGGTCTGTTAACTGGTTTTCTTGGTCTTTGGGCCACCTTTTCTGGTCGACCACCACACCATTGGCTTGTTTTCATGCTGTAGACTCTCTCCCACCATGGCCGACCAGTTTTCATCTTGGGAGACCACTTGTGTGGTTGGCTAACCACTTCAAGTAGCTGGCCGACCACTTCAAGTGGTCGGCTGCTTTTTGTCACCCTTTTGGAGATATTTTCATCCAGCTGTCACAGCTGGAAGGCACTAAAACCATCCTCCATACACGTGTATGGAGGGATGACCTTGAACCCTAAGCTTGTCCAACAAGCTTGAGCATTGGTTCTCTATAAGAGAGAACCTCCTCCTTCCTCCTCTAGGTTTAGAAAATTGTGCTTGAGAATTATAGATACACTTTTGTCTCTATCTTGCTCTTGTTCTTCATTTTGTGCCTTAAAAGTGTAGTTTTATCACACTTTAACACACAAACACACACTCAAACACCATCCTTTTGTTGCTGAGGCTTCTTGAGGTTATTTTTGGTGCTTTTGGACTGGATTTGATCCAAGAAAGCTGCTGGAGTGGTAGTCTTGAAGAGGTTCTACAAGGGTGAGCCTTTAACCCTTTAGACCCTTTGTTTTGCTTAAGCTTTTAGACCTATTTACATGCTGATTTAAGCTTAACTTCCAACTAAAAAAAGTTCTATTTTTTGGTCCTTAAAATGTTTGTTTAAGGTCTCTTTTGTGTTGGGGGTGGTCTACCCCCTCTTTAGGCCTTCTTAGGCCTTATTTTGAGCCATCCCTTTTGGTTCTTGTTCTAGCCTTTGCATGACCTTTCTACTACTAAAATCTCCCGGATTTTTAGGGGTGGAAAGGTGGTTTTGGGATCCCAAATAGGAGAGGGTCATCCCCTCTCCTTGTATTTTGAATACTTGCCATACTTACCTCATGTTTGAGCATGTTTGTTAAGCTTATGTTGGCCATATCTTAGCATGTATTTGGGCTTATTTCAGCAAGGCATACCACTTTTTTTACTTGGTTTTGTCACCTCATGCATGATTAATACACTTGTAGTGTAAATTTCATAAACTAGTCTTGTATGCTTCATGAAGTAGCATGTCTTTTTAGCTTATGTTGACTCCATTTCAGTAGGTTTTTGGTGTTGTTTTAACATGCCATAACTCTGTTAAGGTTGGGTTTGATAGCCCCATGCATGCTCCATGCACTTGTAGTGCAATTCCATGAACTAGCCTAAGGTGTATCATGCTTTAACATGTCATTCTAGCATGCTTTTGACTTAACTTCAAGAAGCTTTTGTCCATGTTTTAGCATGCTTAAGCTCTGATTTGTGTTGTTTTGGTCATGCATGCCATGCTTTGTATAGCTATAATGCATTCTAGTTTGTTAGCTTTGTGTATCAAGTCCACTAACATGCATTGCTTGACCATTTTGAATGATTTGGCATCATTTCATATGTGATTTCAGTCCATATAGTGTGGTCATACACTTGCATTTATCACTTATTCAATGCGTTGGAGGGTTTGCCCTTTATGCTCTTAACATGAGTCATTGTGTATGCCTTCATGCCTAAGCATGCGAGCTATCATTTCAATGTGTTTTTGGGGTTATTTTTCCATGATGCAACTCTAATTTTGTTGGTGAAGCCATCTTATGCTTGGTCTTAGTAGGTGTAATGCAATCCTCCCTTTTGGTCTTGCATATTTCATGCTTCATGCCCTTCATGCTAGCATATTTTGGCTTCCTTCCATACATGTTTTAGACTCATTTTTGACATGTTCTAGGACTGTTTTGGGTTTCCTTTGCCGTATGCTTCATGTTTTGCATAGTTGTAGTACAAATGCCTATGCTAGCTTCAAGCTTTGGGTACCATAGCATGCTTCATTTGTGTTGTATACATGATTTGGCATCATTTACCATGACATTTCAGAGCATGTAGCATTGCCATGTTCCCACTTCATTCACTCTTTAAGTGCCTTTGAGTGTTATGCATTGTTGCCTTGTTTATGGCTTAGCTTGTATGCCATCTTACCTAGGCCCTTGAGCTCTTATCTCAGCATGTTTTGGTCTTTGTTTAGACCTATTTGAGCTCTGTCCATGATTGGTT
This sequence comes from Camellia japonica, assembly GCA_030407325.1. Classification (NCBI taxonomy): domain Eukaryota; kingdom Viridiplantae; phylum Streptophyta; class Magnoliopsida; order Ericales; family Theaceae; genus Camellia; species Camellia japonica. The sequence goes on from JAPPVO010000029.1 coordinate 7,730,464, forward strand.
CATGCATTTGTGCCATGTATTGCACGCCCCCTTTGTAGTCCTCTTTGCTAGCCTTATGCCTTAAGGACTCTAGTATGCTATGCTTGCTTTGATTGAATGATTTGGCATCATTTCATACCTAATTTCAATGCATGTAGTGTTGTTACACTTCCATGTTTATCACTTCTTGAGCACTCTTGAGAGTTGTGCTCTTGGGCCTAGTTAATAGGCCAATGCATGTGCATGCATGCCTTGCATTTTGTGCCTTTGTTTTCGTGTCATGGCAACTGATTTGGGCATGGCTGAGGTCTGTCCATTTTGGTTTAAGTCCATCGAGCATATTATGTGAATGTTGTTTCATTACACCATGTTGTTGCATGCTTATGTCACCTCGCATTGTGTATGCCATGTTACATCGCATCGAGCATGTTTGTTTACATGTTCTTAGCATTGAGCATGCCATCCTCTTCATAACATTGTGCATGCCATGTTGTTTGCATTGTGTATGCCATGTTGTTCTTAGCATTGTGCATTGTGCATGCCATTAGCCTTGTTAGGTTGTTCATGTTGCATTGCATGTTTGCATGCTTAAGTTGCCATGTTATTTGTTGCATTTTGTTTGGAATAGGTGTTAGTCCAAACACGAGAAACGAGGGACGTTTCATACTTAAAGTGATGAAACGTGCCTCAATTCTTGGTCGCCAACGCTCTTGATCAATCATGATAGAGTTCTAGGCCTTATGTGTTTATTTGTGCATTCATTTTACATTGAATTGTGCAATTTGGCTTCTCGGCCATCATGCATCGAGATGCGTGATTGGTAGCCCGAGGGTCGAGAACTACACTCCCTTGAGCTTATGAAATGATAGGGAGGGTGGTTGTGCACAGATATCTTGCAAATACATTGTCATGCCCTTTCTTGCTTTCTACTACAGCAAACTAGAGTCTGGCAGCAACAACTGGTCAGCCAGCCAGAAAAACTAGCTGGCCAACCACTTTTTCTGGTTTTCAACAAAGAAAAGTGGTCGGCAGGTGGCCCCTCACAGCAACAACTGGTCGGCCACCCTCCCACAGGTTACCATGGTGGAGTTGAAGCTTTCTGGAACTTGGTGCAAGGTTCTGAGGACAATTGCAAACAGAGGCAAGTTGGGGCATCGCAACGGATTTCCGAACGAGGCGACCGGGCATGCATGCACTCTTCTGCCCCTGAAGGCCTCATTACTTTATTGTTTTACTTAGCTAATTTGCTTAGCTAGTTTATGCTTTGGTTTTGTATTTAAGTAGTTAATGCGTTTAGCTGCTTAATTGTTTTGTAATAGTTAGTTAACTAGGATTAGTTAATTAGCTTGATCTGTAATAATTAGTTTAATTAGCTTAGATTAGCTAGTTAGCTTCTTATTCGGACCCTCTGTCGAGAGGGCCAACTATTGTAATAAGCGTGCGTGTGTGTGATGCATGTCTTCCAACCCCTATTTCTTTCTCCCTTTTACTTATCTGCTTTCAGTGGTTAGTTTTAGGGCATATTTCGATTAGCATCCTTATGCTCGCATGCGTGCATCCATTCATCTGTTTTGCATGCACCGGGCTTGGCGCATCATACAAATTGCATTGTATTTCAATACATTTACTTGAATACGTGTTCAACAGCATGTTATCAAGTTGCATTTCATATGCCATCTTAGAATAGCCGAGCCTATTTTAGTTGCATTCTTGCATGTGTTACATTAACCATCTTAACATGAACTAGGATCATGCATGATTTCTAACTAGTTCTCTGTTTTGGCTCGGAGTACACTGTGAGTGTTTACGCTTTAGCATACTGCATGAGATGTGTATGTTGCCATGAAAGCATGCTTGCCATGAGGCTAACTGCTTATTGATTAACTGCCTGAATGCTTGTGAGTGAAGGTTGGATTGCTTGAATTGGAACAATTCATTGAAATTCGCATTTTTAGCCTACTTGCGAGTAGCAAACCATTTTCAAACAAACGAATATGCAATGTTTTATTCCAACTTAGGC